>JAPMOQ010055483.1:4621710-4663016 GCA_026543055.1 Argiope trifasciata | reverse complement strand
AGATTCAGACAGTCGGGTAGACTCTTTTTCTTCTTAATAGATTTCATTCAAAATTCGATATATTACAAATTTGTAGAAACCATAAACCTAATTTCATCCGTGTAATACAAAGCACTGTAAAAATACAGTGTTCACAGTAAAACATAAAGACAGACGTAATTGCAAAATGTTTTTGTTTTAAGATTAAAATATTTTGTATACTTTATTTATTTATTGTAGAAAGAAAAAAGAAAAAAATCTTGCCACATGAAACTACATTTAAACTCCCTAGAAAAAACAGGGTTTAAAACTTAGCATCTTAAATCTGCACTATAAGATCATACGAAGAAAAAAATATTTTTTATTTATTTTTATTCCTTAAACCTTTAAGCCCTCGAGAATCTTCTGACAATTCAGTCCTTTCTCTCTTGTTCAACTGAGTGTACGTTATTTGCGAAGACAGTAGAGCGATTGGCGAGAAAAATAAAAGCTTCTTCCTCCTCGAGCTCAGTAGAGAAGTGTAGCTCATTACACGCACGAAGGGTCACCCGTGTCGGCTGGACGAAGGCCGTCCATTTTCCCAGAGAGGCGGAACTAACAAACGATCCGAGTAGGATAGAAAACCCCTTCATCTGCATAATTCGGCTCTGCAGAACAATTTCACTGCTATTAAGAGTTGATTTTGCAGAACAAGCATTCGGATAGATAAAGCGATGCCACATTAACGCCATGCAAAGAGGTAATTCCAGATTCTTCATACCTTATCTTTATAAATAGTTTATACATAATCTCTTGCACTTACGATAACAAAAGAAGTATAATAATATAGAATAATAAATAGTATGGATGTAGAAATGTAAATAGAAAGGATATTTGCGTTGAATGTATAAATTTGCAATCATTTTGATTAAAATAGCATTTAACAGAGATAAAAATAAAACAATCTCAAAATAATAATAGTAATAACATCAACACGGAATGAATATTCTTGTTATATGTACAATTTTTAAATCCTTTTTGAATAAAAATAGAGTTGAAAAATAAGAATCACGAAAAAAATATAACTATTTAATGACTATGAAATTTTCGCGTTTTGTGTACAATTTTTCTCTCTTTTCGAATGGAAGCAACTTTGAAAAACATGAAACTTATTTAAAATTAAAAAAAAATTATAGTTATGCGTTCTAGGTGTGAATCTTTTTGTTTTAAATACAATTGTTGAAGTCATTTTGAACAGATATAGTGTTGAAAAGTATAAATCCAGAGTATTAACACATAAGAACTGTGGTAACTATGCTAGCATAAAATGATTCCTTTTTGGGGGGGGAAGGTATTTATATTATATATATATTATACAGCCTCTTTGATTGAAAAGAATGTTGAAAAGCGTAAATTTGGTCTACGATCAATAAAAAATACCATGATCATAAAATCACAAAACAATTTTTTTGTAGTAATTTTACTACCCTTTAGGATGAAAAAAAGTTTTTTATATTTTTAATTTGTCTTATGGAAGGAAAAAGAAAAACAATCAGATCTAAAAATTCTGCACCATTCATAGTAATAAATTGTTAAAGATAAAATGTCTAAAATAAATTATAAAACAATGTTTTTTCTTTACGGTGCATAAACCAAGATGTTGTCTTTAAAACGATTTTTATTAAATTATTGTAGAAAAATGTAAAGTTAATTTACAATCAGAAAAAAATAAAACAATGTCACACAAGATACAAAATTAATTTTTGAGCATAAAAGGAATTTTGTATTTCATGTGCGATTTTTTCTAATGTTTATAGTTAATTTTTTAATATTTAATTAGTCTTATCAAAATAAACAGGAGAAAAGTTTGATCTTAACACTTTCAGCTCTACCGACGCGATATCACATCTTTGAGATATTTCCAATTACAGGTTTCTGCGGGCTAAAAGACTAAAATTTAAAAACAAATTGACTGCGGGCTAAATTTTCAGATATGTATTAGAAAGTTCAACCTATCTAAACTGGCATAAAATAAAAATTTTAGCCCTCAGAAAGCTATTATTAGAAGAATCTGAAGGACGAGATATCTCGTCTGTAGCATTGAAGACATTAAAGTTCTGCAACATTTATAATAATTAATTAGACTAATGACTAATAACTCTTATTAAAGACTAAAATGATTTTTTTTTAAAAATATTCAGAGCATTAACAAAAGTGTGTCCGCAAATATTGTTTTTATAAAGTAATTATTATCATCTGAGGTTTATAAAGAATACACACAATATTCTGAAATATACGAGGGGTGATCCAAAAAAAATGAAGCAGCATTATTTAAAAAGTAGGATTTGTAGCTGAGAATATTACTACCCAAAGTGGATACAGATCGCGCGAATTGTCTCGAGCAGATAGTGTTAGTACGGAGACCTGAAAAAGTAAAGCTATGACAAGACGTCTAGAGAAGAGGTCTCACACAAGGGTGAGAGTCGCAATATGATTTCTATGGACCAAGAAGGTTTCCCCATCGGACATTTACAAACTATTCTTTGAAGTGTGTGGGGAAGGAGTAGGAATGAGAAGAAAACAGGTGGCGAAATGATGTACTTTTGAAGAGGGCTGAAATATTGCTGGAAACGTTTAGGGGGGAGATCTGGAGTCAACCCCCCTCCTCCATACAGGTTCACAGTGACTATTTCCTTTTCCGGGCATTGAAGTAACACTTATCCGAAACAAGATTCATATCAGAAAATGATTTTGAAAAAGGTGTCAAGGTCCTGATTACTACCAAGAATTAGTCCAGCAGTGTGATAAATGCCTCAACAGGTTTGGTAATTGTGTAGAGAAGTGGCTGCCACATATGTCTCTTAATTAACATTTGTATCCTGTGTCTATAGTTAATAAAGTATTTTTCCTTTGCCTTGTAAGCTTTTTTGGGATCAGCCCTCGTGTATCTAAAAAGAAAAACGTATACTAAAGCTACATAACACTTGACTAGATGTCATTTCCTACGAACTAAATTATTTTATGATAGTCTGTTTTCATATATTTACCCCTCAAAAATCCCAGATGTCACTCTCACATTGCAAAGGATATTTTTCTCTTATATTTGCCGTCATTTTGGAAACTATCGATTCAGAACTCGTCAGATGAAAGAGACGGCAATAAGTTTATGTGACAGCAATGCACAATCAAACACTTCTGATCCAAGCGTCTTTGAAATGTCAAGGGTTAAAAAAAGCAAAAAAGAGATGAATCGCATTTTTTCAATCCAAGTGAACCAAGGATTGAGATGTTATAAATCCTTTTTTTAAGTAAAGGATAAAATAGCTCGGGTTATAAAGGATCTTGTTTGAAAAGAAAAATGGAAGAATAGAGTATTCTTATGTATGTGACGTTCGCAAAACGTTAAAAGCCACAGAGGTGAAGGGAAAAAACCCGTCATTTTTTGTAAGCTTAAACTTTATTTAGTTTGATTTTGTTACAGTTTGATAGCACTGTCTGTGGATATAAATATTCAGCACATACAAAACATTTTTTAACTCAATATAACTAATAATACATAATATAACTAATACTCAATATAACTGATAATGCATACTAATAATGCAATAAATAAAAAAACATGAAGTAAGAATATTTTTATCGAATAATATAAGGCGTCAAATGATTTAATTTTAATCCATAAGTGAGTTGAATGAGTAAGTGAAAAGCTGCCAGTTAAAGAATAGAAACTATTATTCGTATTGAAAATAGAATAAAAAGTTAAAACAAGGCATAGATATAAATCCTCAGATATATTGTGTTAAAAATATTTTGCATAACTAATAATAATTGCAATCAATTAAAAAAAATATGACAAAAAAAACCTATAAGTAGCAATATTTATATCGAATAATATAAAATACCAAACGATTTCCTTTTGATTCATGCGTGAGCTGAAGCAGGAACTGAAAAGTTGCCAATTAAGGAATATAAATTCTTCTTCAAATTATAAATAGAAAAAAAGTTAAAACACGATGTGGATATAAATCTTTAGCATTTACAAAACTGTTTTCAACTCAATATTACAAAGAATAATTGCAATTAATTTACAAAGAAAGAAAGTAAAAAAAAAAAAAAAAAAACATTTTACCGAAGGACATAAAGTACCAACGATTTAATTTTAATCTGCACATGAGTTGAAGCTTAAACTGAAAAGTTACCAGTTAAAGAGTTGAAACGTCTCTTCGATTATAAGCAGAATAAAAAAGTTAAAGCACGACAATAAATAAATTAAGTAACTTATTGGATCCAAGCAAAGAGAAAAGCCAGTTTTTGCCGACCTCTATCAGATATAATTGAAAGCAGTACAGATGGAATAATAAAATATTTGGGAATATAAAACTGAAAGGAGCGAATTTATGTGAAGTAAAGTTTCAAATAAAAGAAAGAACAAAGAAAATATTTGTAAGATCATGCCGCTAACCTAGATATACATTAAAATACGGACTAAATATGGCTATGCATGGACTATACTTTAAAAAGTTTATTTGATCAGAGTAACATAAATGTACCTAAATTTCATGGTAAAATTTCTGTGGTAAAAAACTCTTGAGAAGACTAACAGATTTAGCAATATGAATTTTGGAAAGCAAATTATTTAAGGAAAGACCAGTCATCTGAAAAATTACATGGCCTTGTTAATTAAATTGTGGGTATAGTAGGAGTGAATAAAACAAACATAAAAAAGTGATTATAGCACACTATCAATTTATACCAAAAAATACATTAAGCGATTGTTTAATTTCACACTATATAGGTTACATCTGAGCAGCAAAGATGGCATGAATTTTTGATTTAAAGATGTTTGTGAAACTTGGATGAATTTTGAGATTATACGATAAATGTAGATAAAAGAAATATAAATTGGAACAACAAAAGATTAGAAAAATACATATCACAATATGACATAAGTACAACAAAAAAGATTATGCAACATTCTCATATTTTTCAGTTATTTTGCATCTTATATATACTGCATATATTCCTATACTTTTCATACATTTTCTTTGAAAGTTTATCGTAAAAATATTAGAATTTGCTTAGATATTTTGCTTAAATTAATATTATAATATATTTAAGCTATTATGCTCATATTAATTTAATAAAGGGGATAATTTTCTAAAATTTCAAAAACTTATCCAAAATTGAAATGTTCTAAATATTGTTCGGATATATGAAAACTGCAGTTTCATTTAACAAATGCCATCTGAAGAACCTTGAAAGTAAAGAATAATGCAATTTAATGACCTATTATTTAAAAAGTTTTAAATGAAAAAGGCAATAGAAAATTATTTTCTTTTGTAAATATAATGAATCTCTTCCCACACATTTTATTCTAAATTTCCTGTAATAAGATTTAAAAGCGAATTGATATACATATAATGTATAACTTTTTGTATTGCTTGTTTAAGGGAAAAATGCTTTAGGGATTGAAATTCTAAAATTTTGAAGTGATGGCATCAGCTTAATTGCTTAGTCTGTTACTGAAATGATAAAATTAATCTTAACATTGAAAAATCTTATTTAACTTAGTGTTGATTCAAGTTCGGGGCACTTTTTTATTGGAGCATTCAGATAATAAATAAAAGCAACTTCGGCTTAAATAAATTATCACTATTAATTTGCAAGCAGTTGCTACATATCCTATCGAAGAATAGTGGAACAATGAATCTTTCTATACACATGATTTCTTCGAATTTTACTGTTTGTCAGCATAAAAAAAATTCCAAAACAAGTTGGTTATTGACGATCATTTACATATAAGTAATAAAATGGCGTTATAGCAATTCTTTTTTTGTATTTCAATCTTTCTTGCCGGAGGCATATCATAATTGAGGAGTAGAAGCTTCCGACATGGTGGTTGGTTTTTTCCGTCCTAGTGGCTACAAAAAAAAAAAGGAAGAGGTCTTTCTCCTTCTATCGATGTTGGAACGTATTTCCCAAGGGAAGGATTGCGCCGTGGCTAGTGATAGTCCTTAGGACTCACAGTTCCCGCCATTGTTGCTGTTGTGGCGTTCCAGTGTTTCAATATTATTTATCCGTTTGCCTTGAGGTGGTTTAGAGTAGTCAGTTTAAGGTTTGCATTTCAATACAAAAAAAGAACTCGATCCTCAATCGCGAACTCTTAACTCTTAATTATTAATTGATACATTGCTCATGGATCAAATATCTAGTACTCTTCCAGTTCTTCAATTCCGTTCAAGTTGTAGACACAAAAATATACAGAATTTATTATATTTTTAAAACGCATCCGGAAATGCTTGGAAACATTTTACTAATAAAATAATAAAACTCTTAGCAAAACACTAATATATTTAATGTCTTAAAGAAATATTAATCCAGAAAAATTCACTTTATTTATTTTTTCATTTTCATCCATCAATTTAGAATCCCTATTGATTTGATAATCCTTATACTAGGAAATAGAACATTTGCAAACAAGACTAAATATAAATTCAAAACTTGTATATTCTTCCGTTTACCTGTAACATTCCTACCTTCGAAACGTAGGTATATAAAAACATACATAAATGCAAAACAAATTTATGAAAAATCTAAATTAACTTTGGTTTTATTATTTCATTGCTATTCAAATGTAGCTCCAAACATAGAAATATAACCCTCAATTACCAACAAATTTAAAATCCATTGTTTGAATGGAATCCTATTGGAATAATAGAATAATCGCAGCAACGTGGGTGGCATTGTTGAGTAAATTACCGAACTGGTTATGAATACTATTTTGGTTAAGATGACTTTGATTCCAACAGATGATTACAGTGCAATAGTGATAATCAACGTTGAATTCACTTAAATTAGGGACAAATTGAGCAGACTTGGAAAACCAAATATTTATGGTAGTTACAAAATGTAAAAAATCCGTTGATGTTTAGTCCAGATTGAACAAAGAGTAATTTTAAATTAGTTGATTGACCCACAAAATTGTCTTCAGAAATGCAACATACCAGATTTAGATTTGAATTTTCAATGTAAACTGGCAGTAATGATTAATTATATATGGTTTAATGGTACATAGAATGTTTATTATTGGCACAAACCTAAGTAACTGCTTTTAAATAACATTGTCAATTCTGGGAAAAAATACAATTGAAAGGTTTGCTGTAAAAAGGATGTAGATCCATTTTGGGTAAATTTAAAGAAGCATGTGATAAAAAAACTAATTCGTTTGGTGCCAAAAAAAATGGATCTCAAGAGTTGGAGCTGTCTACATCATTGAAATTTAGAACTTTCAAAAGTTTTTTAAGGCTTTTTGAAAATTTTAATTATTGGAGCTACCTGCTTTTTTAGCAAACCCTTCAATTGTTGAGAGACAAAAGTAGTTTCTTAAACCTTATTCCATGTTCGTCCCAGCTGCTAAGATTCTATAACCCTTTATTTTGCAAAAAGTTACTTCGGTAAACAAATAAAAGTGTTGATACCCTTTATTTTGCTAACTGTTACCTCACTAAACTAATAAAAATGTTGATAATATTTGAATTGCTAACACAGTTATTCGCTATTGCTGACAAAATTATTAATGTTGCTTAAGATTTTTTTTACCAGTAAAATGTTTAGAAAACAGTGAACTTTCGAATACAACCGTATTCATTCCAAAATATAAAAAGAAATAGGTTAAATATTGCTGTAATCGATATCGCCAACTTTTGAACAATTTATTAAAATAATATAAATAATTATTTCAGTATTGAATATTGAATGCGGCTCATTGTAAATTTTCCATAAACATATTGCGTTTCGAAAATAGTTAATGTTATTCACAAGTATATTCGCATAAAGGAAAATAACTAATATTAAATTTACTAACTTAAAAAATTGCATGTTACAAAAGACCGTATACTTAAAAATATTACGTTTCGCATTACATGATTTTGAGAACATAAACTGACAGTGAAGACGTGTTTGAACAAATATGTGTTATAAACGTTTAATTCTAAATATCTTGTATTGAAATGTAGCCTAATTTAAACATAAAATTATTTTAAAGAACCCTTCAAAAATCCATGAACCGATGCAAGAAGATATAATGTAATTACTCTTCCTTTAGTTAAGACCCATTGCGACTGTAAACCAATATCATCAAACTAGCGCTACAGATTAAAAGCTTTAATTAAAACAAGTATCTCCATCCTTTCAAGTGACTAGAATTCCCTCATGAATTTATTCATTGAATCCGGTGGAAACATTTATTGAACCAAATTCGGTTCCATTTCAAGAAGGCATTGACGTTTCGAAGAATTGGTTTCTCTAACTTTCCTTTGGCCAATTGCGAACAGCGAAACATGGTGTGGCAGTCAGAGATTACGACAACTTAGGCTTCTGAAATCGATGCTATCTCAAAGACGTTGGTCCTCCCATGAGATCGATTCCATCCATCTTCTAGACCATTTGGCGCCTATCTCAGAACTGCAGAGGCCACCTCTGGGAGAGCAGCACTGTTGCCATTTATCCCGAACAAATTCCTGTCAGTGGAGTTTGCTCAGCAAATGTTACGGCTGCGAAGCATTGTAGGATAGAAGTGTTTTCGCATTCGGTGATTTATTCACTGTCGGAAACTAAGTAAAATCGATCTTCACGTTTGTGACACGGAAAGAGTCCCGTAAGCAAATATATGTTTTATCTCTAGTTTTGGAAGATTTATAAGCTACTATAAAATGCAGATATCGCAATGGCAAACAAAATAATTTCTGAGATGTAAGCAAAAAAGAAAGTTTAAAAACCCTCTTAAACTTTGAGAAGGTTTCGTTTGAAGAAGAAAGGAATTTAATTTAGTCAGAAGACCGAATTAATCTTCACAATTATTTGATTATATTGAAGATTTTTATATTCAACCGAGGAATGATACTTTTGAAATCAAAGAACAGAGTGCTGTTGCCAAAAATACCAAAAAGTATAGGCATTTATATGCAGCACATAAAATTAATAAATTAAATACGGAAAGTCCTGATTTAATTAACTAGATAGGTGCTGAAATGTTAAAGCCTTATGTAGATTGAATTCATCTTCAACGCGCATTTAATGTATGTAATGCATTTTAATGTTTTCACAATTTAATACGTAACGTAAAATGTAAAGCTTCTTTTATCTTCTTTTTTCAGGACTAATATTCATTTTCTCTAGAAACTGCTTTGTTGTTTACAAATGTGCAGTGTCATCAAGTGACGTTTGTTCCTTCATGCTAGAGAAATTTGATGGGGTTGTTTTTCGGTGAACCCATCAAATTTCTCTCTAGGTTGGACCATCTATCTCTGGCCACGTTGGTGTATTTCTTGCATAATAGATAGAATTCATTTTATCAGTATGTACTTATACATCTGTATCCCTAAAGCATTTATCATGTCCATTGTTTTTCATCAATTAAACCAGGGATGGGGAAACTACGGCCCGCGGGCCAACTCCGGCCCGCGGATAGACTTTTAATTTGCCGGTCAGAGGCAAATTAAAAGAAATATTCATATATTATATATCCATCTCCTTTTCTACTTTGTTTTAATATTATATTATTTCTTCCTTTTCTTCAAAGAGCTGGTCATCTGTTTACATTCTCTATTTTTGTTCTGCAAAACATAAATCGAAGGAAATAGCAAACGCAGGCAGTTTTAAATCGGTAAAGTGTTAAAAGCGGAAGTTATTTGTTAGTTATAGCTGTAGATTGGCGCCAACAAGCTTAATCTTTTTCTTGTGGAGCAGACGTATGGAAATTCAATATATTCAAGCAGAATTGGATAATTTTACCATGCCATTCAACGTAAATTGTGAAGCAGTGAGGTTAGATTTGCAGCTTGAATTAATTAAGTTGCAATCTAACAATCATCTCAAGCAATTGTTTCTAAATATGCCAAAGTTAGAGTTTTACAAATCATTATCGAAAGTAAGTTTCCCAAATTTAATATCTCATGCCCAGAAAATCAGTGCTATGTTTGCTTCATATTATATATGTGAAGAAAGTGTTTTCAACTATGAACCTTAGAAAGAATTATTTCAGAAGTAGACTGACAGATGAGCATTTAGCCTCGTCCTTTAGAATCAGTACATCTCTTTTCGAACCTCAACATAAGGAACTTTTAAAAATGAAATCGCAATTTCATTCATCTCATTAATATATTAAATTTTAATACTTGTATATTGTTTTTAAAATTTTAGAAAAATTCATCTTGGCCCGCCAAACTTTATTTTTTCGATTTTTGGCCCGCGATCGAAAAAGTTTCCCCATCCCTGAATTAAACTAATGGATCAAAAATTGATTGCGACGGCATAGCAACGTGGTTATGCGATGTTAATGTACTTACTTACAGCAATACCACGGACAAAATCAGAAGTTAGCGAGACTATCTGAAAAACTATACGAGATCAAACAAAAAGTCAATCGAATACAGCAGCATCGATTTTATTTAGTGAAATTTTTTAAGCACAAAATGCCAAGAAAAAGAAAATGTTCACGATTTGCGACATTGATGAATCCTGAACTGAGCCAGAAGGGAAACTATTCGATCTTTTGGACAATCAGCCATTACTTCAATGAAAGAATATTAGTTTCCAATTACGTACTGGCCCTTGAGCAAATGTAAAAAAACATTAAAAATTGATTATACTAATTCCCATTCGTTTGAAATTCAATAACGGTGATCTTTTAAGTAGCTTGAAACATTGCAAAATGCTAAACATGAGATTTTCTATAAGTCTAAGTTTAAACTTTATTGCGAAGAACATATTGGATATTCATGTTCATTACACCAAAGAACCAAATGAATCAAACTATATTGAATACTGATATTTATGACATACAGCCGGGTGAATCAAACTTTCATAGTAAATTACGAATAATGATTTTAGACATTGTTATATCAACGTCTAATTCTAAACTTAGATAGAGCAATCAAATCAAATTTATTGCAATTTGATCAAATTTAGATAAGAAATATTAGCAATATAGCTGTAAGCCTTCGAAAGTCAAAAAAGAGTATGAAATTTATTGGTTATCTTGCAAATAAGTTAAGATTTAAAGGAATTAATTTCTCGTTTTAAAAACTTCTGTATTAAGGGAGATTTTTTTTAGAATCCATTTCTACATTTATTCCCTACATTATTAGGGATTATTTTGAGCAGTTGGTCCTTTTCAACTTATGCATACATATAATAAACATTAAACCATAATAACTTCCAAATTTTCCAAGTTCCATCAAATGTTTGCAAGTGTTATAAATAATTGAAAATAAAATTATCGATATTAAGGAAGTTAATATCAAAATTAATTAGGACTGATAAACTTGCAATGCGAAATGATTGCAAGTTGATAAGTTGTTAACACAAAGGAAATGATTGCAAGTTGGTAACTTATCAATACAAATGAAATGATCGCAAACCGTTTAAATGAAAAAAAGCTGATAATATTCAATTAGAATGCATTGCTAAAATTACACAATAAAAAAAAATCATTTTTTTTTTTGAGAAAAAAAATTATATCAGCATTATTTACAATTAACCTAGGTTAATTCAAACGATTGTGGGTTCAGCAACGAAACAAAACTAATCTATCGGAATATAAAAACAAAGGACCTAACAAAAATAGATAAAGGAAAAAAAAAACAAAAACAAAAAAACAAAGACGGAGTTTCATTTTCAAAAACAACACCAGGTGTCGCTTTGAGTGTGAAATCGATGGAAACATTATCTTCTAATTCCTCTTGGGAGAAATGATGCTCGGAGAAGATGAAGAGCGCGACCCGAGCACAAAATGAATTTACTTTCGTGAATGGAGAGGGAGAGCAAAACCACCTCTAAACCTTATTTTTCGTTCAGTTTCCGATGAAAAAAACCACTCGAAGTCTTTTTGAAAATTTTAATCAATGTTACTAGAGAAAAAAATTATAATATGTTTAATTAAATAATTTAAGACTTAAAGCAAGTAGAATATTAAAAAAAGAAAAGTTTGATGAGATATATTATGATAAAAAATGATAAATAATGCCACGTAATGCGGGAATGACATATTTCCAATTCACCAAAACATTGTATTGAAGCACAACATATCTATAACTACACTCACTCTCAAACTATATTTGATTTCAGCATAAAGTATTATATGTGATTAAGGATTCAGTAATTACATCAAAAGTTCTCCAGATTTGTTATAAGTGTTTTTTACATAATATTTTAATAGAACAATTGAAAGGTATACAACATCTTAAATCAAATCATGCAGATATGTAAAATTTCTGTACTGTAAGTTTTCACTTAGAATAATGTTTTATTATTTATATGTAAACATTTGTTTTTAATAAATTAGAATCAGTCATAAATAATTATATTGATTGATAGTATATACTTTTTTCCTTTAGACATAGCAATTCCTTCCACGCATCCCAAAATGCTTGCTATCTGGTGAAACATGGCACACCAAATAGTTACTTGGATACAAATTCGGATTATTGCAGTAATCAGTCTAAATGCATTGTCTCTTTTTTAATAGCTTGGCTACAAATTATTTTTATCTGCACGTGCTGAGAAGTTTATGTGTATTCAAGTTTCTCTGTTATACTGTGTGCTTTTGAGAGTTTTACTTTTTTGACCTTTGCATTAAAAAAATTATTCTTTTAATTTGATGTTCGAAATTAAAAATGAAAATGAGTTATTTTAATGCGACGGGATATTTGAAGTGTTGCGTTTTTGATATTTTTGTAGTTGCTTGTTTCCCTTTTAATAGTTCAGGTTTTTGCATTTTTAAAACTGAATACGGCTTGTAATTTTGTTACATATAATGTTACTTCTTTATGAGCGTTTTAATTTATTTTACGTCTTATGTTTTCTATGTGTTTTTGGTGTATATTCGCTGAAAATGACGCCATTTCTGTAATGCGCATATTTTAAATAAATAAAATAGAGTTTTTTTTCTTGTAACCAAATTTTGTACGGTAAGCTTGTATATACAGAAATGTACAATGTAACAGTCCTACGATTTAAATTCGGATTCATCCAAGAATTCATGATTATTCTGTGGAGCCAAGCCTTGAAAAAATGTGCACTCATATACGGACCTGTATAATTAACTCCCTCAGCTAAAAATTTTACGTCAGTGCAATGCGTTTATGACGTCTTTGTGCTATCAATATGTGCATGAAATGCACTTATGTACAGAATGTTTAAGTGTGGCGATCTTTACATGCAAATCCCAACTTTTCATAAGTCAGACAAAGGATTTAGATTAGATTTAGTTTTCTTTAAGGAATCAATTTTTGGATTATGTGCATAAATACAAGTAAGTATTTACTGACACAATACAAAAAAAAACATTTACTTGTTAAAAGGAGCAATTTGACCTAACCATACTTCATTTCAGACTTACGATAGAAAACTTTGAGTGACAGGTTCTAGAGCTCTTTATTGAAATTATTCATTTGATTAATTATGGGAACAAACTTTCAATCTTATGCAATAAGTCAGAAAAATATAAAACATGTAGCTTTATACATCGTTTATCTGTAAACCAAGAATCCCCTCTCATTTGCTTGCAAAACGCAACCGAAAACCACTTCCTTTTTTACCTTAACATATCAGAATTTTTCCAATTCTCAACAAAAAAGGTAGTTTAAAAATATCCATAGATTTTTGCAACGCCCCTTTGCATGGGAAGTGTACGCATCTAATGTTTGAGCGGATGACGCTGATGAAATTAGAGGAGAGCAGTTAATAGCTTTGTTGACACCGCCTCGTCGACTTTTTGCGCTCGCCCTCTAATGATGTTCGCCTCTTGCAGAACATTTTTAAGAGCAACCCATTTATTTGCGCAGGATTTATACGCTCGAATAATTAATTTCCGTTTGCCGTGGAGGGAACGAGAGGCATTTTTCATCATTAACCCGTCTTTTATCGTACGGAATTAACACGCCGTGAGCAATACTTTTCTGCAAATAGTGCGCAATACTTGGTATAAAGCAAATACGTCGAGAAGGAGGAAACAATTAATCAGGTTTCATTTGTACACTTTTAATCTAAAAATAGAAACAGGTGCTTGCAACGGTATGTAAAGTCTCTGGAACATTCAGATTTCATTTCAGTTGTAAAAGATTTACTGAGGTTATATCGTATTAGCACGAAACCGAGGGATTGCTAAAATTCTTTTCCTTTGTTAGAAGTTCCCGTTGACTTTTGTATTTTCTTTCAAAGCAATGCTACAGATAAAATCAAGTTGATCGAAATAGTTGAAATCAATTAAAATCTCTAAGAATTCTTTGTTGAAGCATATATGTGTGTGGGTTTAACGATAGTTTAGAATTTAATTTAAATCTTAAATAATTTCTAAAATTTTATTTTAAATTTGACCATATTAACTTATTTCTAAACTGGTTTGTTATTTCCTGATCCAATTCTAACTTTTTACTTAGTTATTTTTAACGCAGAAATAAGACTTCAAGCATTTTCTCATACTTTAAGATTCCCTTTCCTCGGTCGACAAGTATAAAATAAATCCCTGTCGAAATTTTATAATACAATCACTGAAGGGAACATTTCTTTCTTTCTTTTTTTCTTGTGTCGCGAAACAAATTGATACATCACCAACAGCTTTTTTTTTCCTGTGTGCAAATTATGCCTCCCAGGATGAATTAAATCAAAGATAATATTTCAAAATTTCTTTATATATGTAAATATATAATTTCATTCTATACATAACATTTAAAATTTTGGAAACAGATGGCAGGTTCGAAGATATTGAAGAAGATTTATCATTTTTTATTCCGCTTTATTCTATCTCTGGAGACAGGTGTATTTACAAGTGGCGCGGGCCAGCAGAAGTGGCGAAAAGGTATGAAATTAATTTGTCCTTGTCTTATATACCATATTTTGATCGGGAAATTATTATTACAGTACTTATATTAATGATCTCTAGAAACGGAGGTGTGGTGTGGTGTTAAGTACTTATATTAAGTTTCTCATAATGATTTCTGCATGCGTGAATCTCTAAACAGGGAAAACAGGATTCTAAAAAACTGTTTAGGTGAGCTTCTTTTATCAATCACTCGCAGGGTGGGAATCATTAAACAAGCATTTTTAGAAAACATTTCTCGAATTAATAAAGTAGATAACGTGGAATCGAATAATTAAATGTGAGAATATTTTAAGAATGAAGTTACTATGGGCTAAGTTCTAAGTTAATATAGAAATTCAGAAATTAATTTGGATTTAAATTAGACGTTAAAATATCTTTATATATATATATATATATATATATATATATATAACTATGTTTATCTCTATTTGGAATCAAGGTTTTTTTTACAAAGCTGAGAGGAGAAAACCTATGTAGAAATATTGATTCGAAATTTAGATATATTAAAAAAAAACTGATAGAAACAGAATCAATGTTTCTTCAGTCTCTCCACCCCGCCAACTAATAGCTCTTAAGATATTAATTATAACTAACAGAAATAGAAATTTCATTTTCAATACTTCTGAAAGTATAGACAAATTACGTTCTACCTTTTGTTAGATTAGATTTGGCTCAAAATTTGACGGTTGGATATTATGGATGTTACAGCTGTATATCGAATTTTTATGGATCTAATTCTCTTTGTTTTGTTGTTATCCTGCTAAATTATACCCGAACAGTCGGACAGACACACTTTCTTTGAATAGATTAATAGATTTTATTGAAAATTTGGTAGAAATCTAGAAGTTTGGTGTAAAGATCATATACCAAATTTCAATTTCCATTTTAAGTTGTTTTTTAAACAAAGATGTAATTTTTGACTTCAACAGTTTTAGCTTTTTTTACATTAACTTATACATGAAAATACATAATTCTATACGAAGCTTCAAACATTAACAGTGTTCTACCTTTTACCATAAGAATGACGCAGTATAGCCAAGAATGGCTCTTGTGCCAAAACCCCCAAATCAACCAACTAAATTCCATTCATTTAATTCAAAGCATTTTTAACTATCTTATTCACAGACAGACAGATATTTTCCAAAAATGTGTTTGTCGAACTCAGGGATCTCTTAACACTCGGTGAATGTTAAAACTTCGGATTAAAATTTTTTACAATACTTTTTCTATACTTCATATATAAAAAAGTATGAGTTAATACATTCCTTAATCAACATATATTCTCCAACTCAGTCTCGATTATACATCTTAAATATTTTCTCTGAAGTGATAACACTCCATACAAATTTCCGGATTGAAAAATATCTCCCTAAAGAGTGAAGGATAGCTTCACGCGTTCCTATGAGAGCCGATATCCGATGTTCAACTATTATCCTGATTAACTGACCGTTGCATATAAATCATCGCCAAGGCGAGGGAATTGGATTTCGCCGTAAATCACAATACTGTTTAGTGGGCGAGGCGCCATTTTACGCCGCAGAGGGTACCATCGGAGACCAGTGGCCATGATTTAAGTAATTGAATAAACACGCCACAGTCACTGATTCGCAAACAGAAGGACGATTTACTTCAACTGTGATCCCACCATGCGATCGGAGTTAAAATTCCTATAGTTGTTAAGATTTGAAGAGCTTTGGAGAATAAACCATGTTTCACATAAACTTTAACCCATTATTAATTCATGACTTTAAAATAAACCTCTTTAAGCTTTTGTTATCGCTGCGGGATAGTTGTATAGAATGGGTAATTTAATTATGTAAATGAATTACAGTTTATGTGAGTGAATCCTTTCCTCAAATTAAATGGTGAAACGTTCGGCACTTTTCTATGAGCTTAATAAAATCTTCTCGAATTTTATTCAATTATTTTTATTAAAAAAATATTCAAACAAAGTCATTTCATTGTTAGTAGTAGGTACGTGAATCGCAATTGTATTGGGAAAATCCTTTCCTGATATTAAATGAAACTTTTAGTACTTTTCTATAAGCTTAATAAAGCCTTTCCGAATTTTATTCAATTATTTTTATAGAATAAAATTCAAATAAAGCCATTTCATTACTAGTAGTTTGGCATTTTATTAGTAGAGATACGTGAATTACAATTTTAGTGGGAGAATCCTTTCATCACATTAAATGGTAAAACTTTTGGTACTTTTCTAAAATCTTAGTAAAATGTTTTCGAATTTTATTCAGTTCTTTTTATAGAAAAATATTCAAACAAAGCAATTTAATTCAAAAACAATTAATAAGTATTTAGGTGTTTATTATTAGTAGTAGGTAAGTGAATCATAATTTTAGTGGAAAAATACTTTCCTGATATTAAATGTTGAAACTTTTGGTACTTTTCTATTAGTTTGATAAAGTACTTTAAAATTTCATTCAAATGTTTTTATAGAATAAAATTCAAATTAATCCATTTCATTACTAGTGTACGTGAATCACAATTTACTTGAAGAATCCTTTCTTGATACTAAATGTAAACTTTTCAATAAAAACTTTTCTAAGAGCTAAATAAATTATTCTTCTAATTTTATTTAATATTTTTTTTAAGAAAAATATTCAAATAAAGCCATTTTATAATTAGTAGTAGTAGGCAAATGAATCATAAATTTAGTGGAAAATCCTTTCCTAAAATGAAATGTACTATGAATATATTTACACTTTTCTATGAGATTAATAAAATGTTTCCAAATTTTATTAAATAATTTACAAAGCAAATATTCCTAAAATAGTTGTTTTATTATTAGTAGCTTAACATATTTCATGAATATTCTTTGAAACAGCTTTTTGGATCAAGTCTTTGAAAAGAGCGATTGGAAATTCGAATTAAATAGTCAAACCCCTCCCCCTCTCCCTCCTTCCCCCCAAATTCCCTAAAAGAATTTCGAACCCGAAACTAAATGTACATCTTAATAGTGATAATAATTTGGGACAGAAATGTAAAATATAATATAATTTATTTTCAATATATCACTTTTTACGCAATAGAAAAATCTCATAACATTTGTTTCCTTGGAAGAAATGATGACTTGTTGACTATTTTAAACCCCAAATGAGACGTACACTGACCTCACATCTAGTTGTTTTAATAATGCTATTTTGAGGCGAGCAAGAGAAGCATCCTTCACCACCACCCTAGGAAAACACACACACAGCTGCTCAACAACGCTTCTGTTAAACCTTTTACTTTGTTAAAAAAAAAACAAAAAAAACAAAAAAAAAACGTGTGGATTAAGTTGTCATAAGATACAAGTTTCTGAGAGATAAAAAGACCAATAAATCTTCGTGAATAAAAATTACACAATATTTTATGATACAAATATTAAACACAAGTTAATCTTATCATCATTTGATCTAGCGCCAAGCAGAAAATCAGGAAATTTTCAATATTTAATTTCATAGATAAAGTGTACTTTACATGGTACTTACATACATGTAATTGATCAATGGATCTGACAAGAAAACACTTCCCTCTCTCATACAAAAAAAGAAACCCGCTGCATCATAATACTTCTGTTAAATCTCCTTTGATCTTTGAAAAAAAAAACTTGCGGACTAAGTAGTCGCAGAAAGCGTGTTTGGAAAAATTAAAAAGAGCAATAAATATTCTTCTTGAATAAAAATTACATGAAATATTAGCATACAAATATTAGGAGTCACAGGTTAATCCTGTCGTCAGGCTTAACTAACCAAAAAAAAAAATCAACAGAAAATTTTAAGTCTTTATTGTCATTGACAGAACGTTACTTTACATGATATTTTACATATATGAAAAAAATCAAGTAATCTTCAGAGTGTAGAATTTCTTTATAACTTCATTATGAGGTAGTTGAAAATAATAAACGGATTTAAGGAAAAGTTATTTAATTATTTTCTTAGTTTCACATTTCCCAAGAGAAAACAAACATGAACACAAAAAAAAAACTACTTTCACTTAGAACGCAACCTAATAATGATCCTTCAGAAGGATCATGGGAAATGTGCGTTGATGTTAATAAGCCATCTGTTGTGATGTTATAAGTCAGATGCCATCTGTTGTATCGAATTATAAAGTAGTAGAATTATGTAACCGCTATAAGTGCCATTATCTTGTTCTGGAGAATTTTAATTGGAAAGCTTTACTTTCCTCTCAAAAATAGAGAATTTTGAATTTGAAAAGAAAAATTAGACTTTAAAAAAATATATAAACATTTTTTTTTGTTTTTATGAAAGTTTAAAGGTAATCGATAAAAATTTTAACAATCTCAATCAAAAGGAAAAATCAAAATAATTCAAGCAATTATTTCTTTATATTCTAGCGCAGCATTAATCAATTAGAAAAACAAATTATTTCACTGATACAACTTCACTGACAACTGCAGGTAGACTTATAAATAATATTTATTTAGGGAATCAAATTTAAAAAAAAGAAAGAGAATTATATAGAAGATTCATCGAACGAATAAAGAAAAATTCAAAATAAAGTGGAAAACAAGAATTTGTTATCTTCTAGTTGGTACCCGACGCCTGGCTGACGTAGAAGAAATAATTTCGAAAATATGGTTTGAAAATTGAAGCAGCTATCTTTTTTTTAGATAGGAATGATACAAAAAAAAATATATGTATTTTCTTGTAGACAATGAATGCATTAATTGAAATTAAACGATCTATAAAATAGAAATGTAAATAACATTTAATTTGTTTTACTTTAGATATAATAATTGCACTATGCCTATGAACTCTGCTCAAGTGCAATCAATAAGTTAGCAAAATTCCATGGCAATCGGTTGGACGGTACGGAAGTAAATAAAATACGAACAAATAAAAATTCCTTTTTCTATGTCATCAATAAACTTATACAAAAAGCTTATTGTGAATACAGCCTTAAAAACACCATTGATGCAACAATATTTTTTATTATATATAATAAAGTCATAAAAACTTTAAATAAGACATAGATTCAGTTTTCGATTTTTCTTTATTTTCCACAACTATTGTTATGTGATATGTAATATTATCCAGATGTTTTAGTCAGATTTCTGAATTTTTATTTTATTTAAGTAATCTCTCACTGTTTTTTTTTCCCCTAGAAATATATGCAATGTTTAAGATATTTATGTATTCTATATAAATTTTCATTGGAATCATGACATCAATAAATAATTTATTTTCAATCTCATTACGAAGTGCCTATGATGTAGAAATAAATTAAGTTTGTGGTTAAGTTATATATACGGTTAAGCAATCGAATAAAACAATTCAATATTGCCTTTATATTGGTCTTCTCTTGTATCCATTACGAAAAGCTGAATTCAAGATCCTGTTTTATTCTGGACATAACCAGAATAAAAGAGGATCTCGTATATTTTTCTTTCTCGTAATGGCGATACTGTTTTCTGTTGTTTCAAGCAGAATACCAGATATTTGTTTATTCAGAGCAATGCATAACATGTCTTATTTGCAGACCGTCGTTCCGAGACGATCCGACATTATTCAAGAACAAATATTCCGAACAAACATCGGACAGAAAATCACACGGGAAGAAGAGCAAAGCCAACTGAAAATTCTAAATCAGAAAACGCATATAAATTTTTTTGTCCAACAACAGAGCCAAAAGAATGCGACAGAATGTCCAACATGTATACTTTGTCTCTCCGAATCCATTGTGTCACATTCCAAGACACAGCCCTGAGTGTTTGGATCTTAGCTTTTTCTTTTTTTTCCCCTGTCCCTTGGACATTCCGATTTTATTCTATATGCATTTCGAAAAACGTAAATTCTTTTCAAAAACAAAAACAGATAAGGAACAGAATCGTCTGCTAAAAAAGGCTTTCGAGCAAGTTGAAAGAAGGATGCTGGAACATAGTACTTTCATGACGAAACGTCGGACATAAAATATTTCTTTTTCAGCAGTAACAGCCTGCTTCGGAGGACTATATCATAGATTAGCAATATTTGCTATTACGGATCAGTATTTGCATGAAAATGAAATATTGAATTGGTTATTTAGAATCAAAATAATCCCGATAGTTCACAAGATTTTTGTATTTGTTGATTTGAATTTTGAAGCTTTCCTGTAGATTTTTGATGCTTTTTTCCCGCTAAACACTCTTTTTTCAGCAATAACAACCTACTCCTGAGAACAAAATCTTGAATGAAAAATATATATTTGCGATTGCAGATTAGCAATTGCTTTTATTATATATATATATATATATATATATATATATATATATAACGATTTAAATTTTTAGAAGTGCATTGTATTTTAAAGACATTGAAAAGACTTTTGATGCGGTTACATCGTTTTATTTCATCACAGAAAAGCAGAGAAATCTATGTACAAGCTGAAAGCGACGAACACATACATAACACAGAAAGAAAGGCCGAGTTATGTGGGAAAGCTCTCAAACATTTCATTCCAGGTCTTAAATAGCTTATTTTTGAAAGAGAAATTCTTTTTATAGATTACTTACAGATTATTAAGTTTCTCATAGGGATTTCTGGACATGTGACTTTCAAAGCAGGGGAAACACAGGGATGTTTTTGTAAAATATTCGTTTAGATCAGCAACTTTTATCAATCACTCACACCGTGGGAATCGCAGACTAAAGAATTTTACAAAGCATTTCTTGAATTAATTAAGTAGATAACATGGAATCGGATCAGGAAATAGAGAATAATTTTAGAATGAAGTTAAAATGGGCTACTTTAAGCTAAAAATTAAGAAATTTATTCAGTTTCAGTTAACTTTTAAAATATCATTGCATTGTGTCTCTCTCTCTCTCTCTCTGTGTGTGTGTGTGTGTGTGTGTAACTAACTAACACAATTAACTTGCTTTAACTAACACAATTAACTTGCGGCACAGAAGATGAATATCAAGATGGTAATTTTTTTAACTGATAATAATGATACATTTATTTGTAAATAACGAAAAATAATCCTTTTGTATATTTCTGTATAAAAATATTATCGAATACAATATAAAAATAAAAAGGACATTTCTGTCAACGATTAGTTTTGATTATAAAAATCTACTTTGCAGATTTTTTTTTAAATTAATCTTATTCAAGAAGATGATAAAATTATACCTACATTATCTATTTCCAATTGATTAAAATTCATTGGATATCTCATAAACTATCAGACAAAATAGCACAAATATGATAACTTCATAGATATCACCACGGCTTACATATCAATAAATACATACTAATAACGAAGTAGAATTTATGCAAAAGTCTAAGAGTAATAGAATCACATATGATTATCTACTCCCAGTTGAACAAAATTTATCTAATATCTTATAAATTGTCGGACAGAGAAGCATAACTATTAAATATAAAAACTTCAAAGATATGAACATAGATTTCACATCAGTAAATACACACCACTGATAATTGGAGCCAAATTTATGCAAAAACCTACGAATGATCAAATGACAGATGATTGATGCAATTTGTATTTCTTCAAATTTTGGAGCTGTAGCCTTCCAGAAAATTAAACAATTTTCATCGTAAATATAGACTATAATGCTTAAAATATGAATATAATACTTATTATAAAATACATTAAGGAACAATTTAGAATTATTTTTTGTCTCAATACAGTCGATTTTTTAAAAAAATTAATTCATAATTTTTAAGAATTGTAACTGAATTCCTATGTCATGGAATAGTTTCTGTAAAATAATTTGAAAATTTTCGAAGCAAAGAAACAAAACATTTTTATGACAATTCTAATAATTAAGTATTTTTTGTATCACATTTAATAGATTAATTTTTATTGATTAGCTGAAATTTTTGCATCACATTTTCTTTTACCTTTTAAAATGTATGCTGAAAATCATTTCATACAGAAATGCAATTTAGGATTATTAGAATGGCAGCTTCCACAAAATGCCATGAAAAAAAACACGAAAAGATTAAACGCAAAAGAAATAACCTCATTCAACGAAATCTCACAATGGAAATTCCCAAGAACCAAACAAAATCTTCTTTGAATTCAGTTCGATTCATACAAATGCAAGATTCAGTTAGGTAACGGCAATGGATTTTTGTAATCTCGTTAAGTTCTGGAGCCTTAGCACAAATCATTGTAGACAACTGTGAAAGGTTAAGAGTCAACTCTAACAAAGGCGTGTGGGTTTTTGAAAGAAAAAAAATATCTCACTTAAAGAAAATATCAAGAAATTTTGAAAAAGTAGTTTAAAATGTTTCGTATTCTTTAAAAAATTCATACAATAAATATTGATGCAATAGGAAACAGATTCATACTATATTATATAGATATATAAGTAACCAAAAGGAAGTGAAAAATCCATTCAACATTTCAAACTCAAAATGGGGCAAAGATTAATTTTAAGCATTTTAGCAGCTTGAATTATTAATAAAAAATAATTAAATAAAATCCTTTTATATAATAATTTTTTCTAATTTTAAATATAGAAATGAAATCAAAGATCGCGAATTTCAAGTTACCATGAGAGAACATTATTATTTTTTAAAGTCAATGTTTGTCTTAATTAATTTAAATCATTAATCAGTTTAACTAGTTTGAAACAATCTCAAGATTTCTCTATATGGATACATCACGAGACCCCTTTTTCTCTCTATTATATATATATATATATATATATATATATATATATATATATATATAAAAATATATAAAGAGAGAGAGAGAGAGAAAGATATATATTTTTTAATTTTCGTTTTCAATTTTTTTAGCTCGAAAACTAAGTTTTGGAGCTCGACTGATTTTGAGATAAAAACAACTTGATTTTGAGATGAATATTTCAAATATAATTTTTGAATGTTAATATTAAAAAGTTATCAAAAAGTTAATTTAACGAACTATATAACTTATATTAATTAGCTTTAAAATCAAATAACAAATTATTAAATATCACCCTCCCAATAAAAGAACAGCAATCAAATGGTGATAATAAATTCCTTTAAGAATTTAAAAAGTAAATATATTTTTCTCATTTATTTTTAACAGGTACTCATCGAACATAATTTTCGAATCCTAATATTAATAACTTATTATAACGTTCTATTTACGCACTCTATTACTTATAGGAACGAACTCTAAAACAGAACAGCATATATTAAATACCTCAGCCGCCCCCCCCAAAAAGATCAGCTATCAGCGGCATTTGTTTTCATTTATTTTTAGTTAAAATACTTCCAATATAGTTTTCGAATGTCAATATTAATAACTTATTATAATGTTTCATTATCGAACTTCATAGCTTATATTAACGAGCTCAAAAATTGTTTAACAAAATATTAAATACTCTCTTTTCCAAAAATAGCCATCAAGTGAAAATAATAAATTCGTCTTTGAATTTAAAAAGTAAATATATTTGCCCTCATTTACTTTAGAAAAAAATCTAGCATAATTTTTGGATGTAAATATTAATAACTTATTATAACGGCGAAAAATGACACATTCATATGGGTTTTGAAAAATCAAATGAACGTTATAAAAATTTTAAAAAGTTATTTGAACAGTTGAAATTTTATCAGTAAGTATTCAATTCAAAGTATTATTTAAGATAAAACTAATAAAAAAAAACTAGTTAAAATAAGGAAAAGGAACATTTCGATAATGCTCCTTTCAGCATTTATTTTTCTTTAAACTGAAAGATAAATACCAAATTCAATAATCATCTGCGAAAGAACAATATTACAGAATTAAGGATATTTTTAATGAAAACGAAAATTAAAAATTGAGTTTTAATTCTAAAAATATAAAAAAATTAATAAAAATTAATAAAATGACGAATTGAAACATTTCTCTCTAGCATTTGTTTCAATTTTTTTCTTCTGAGAGCCAGTAGTAATAGCTCTTTTGCAACGAACATAAAATTAAAGAAACTTCAAGAGCATCGCAAACAATTTATGAAAGACAGTCAACGCTATAGTTTGAAAAATTTTCTCAATTAGCAGATGGGAATGAAACACGGACTTCTTAACACTTAAAAATGTTAAGGCATGGCAATTTATTAATGATTTAATATTTTATTTCTTCTGGCGTGAATGGCGACGGCAGAAAATATTAAAAGAAAAATATATTCGAAAACAGAGAAATGAATAGGGTAATGAATAAGAATTTAAAACCATTCAATTATATTGAATGCGATTCTTTTTGTTCAAATTTGATTCTATTCTACCCAACTAGGGGGTTTATAGTTTTTTTTCACTGGAATAACTAAATGTAAAATAACTTAATATCATTTAACAACGAAAATTCTTTAATGACAAAAAAGTAAAATATTTTTAAATTAAGGGACATAGAAATGACTTACAATTTTTAAACATATGTTAAATTAAATGTGAAACAATTATTTCATTTTGAATGCAAGCGATGGGTAAAAATTTCCATTATTTTATTCGCGGTTTTATTAATCAGCATATTACCACACCACAAAAATGGAATCAACTGTTTTTCAAAAACATGTGGATGCTTTTTAAGGGATTTTAGAAACAATTCAGATTTGTTAATAAAATAGAGGATGTTTAAAATTTTAAAGGATAACTTGAAGGATTGAAAAATTTACTTTTATTAATGAATCAACCACATTTGATAACTAGTCTAGTTTGACGGGATTTTTAAAGCTGAAAATTTTCAGTTAAATCATTCATAACTTACGTAAATGATTCAAACTATTGTAGAAGTTTTATACTCCCACTGTCTTAAGTCTGTTAAACTATTATTATGTACCAGTGTGTTAATAATACTAATTTATTATCATTTCATTCATTAACATTAATTTTAATGGGGAATTGAAAAAAGTACAAATATTCCTGGAACATACTTGCTGAATTAGAGTGCTCATAAAAAATGGAAAGTAGAATATTTCAGCATCGCAGAACAGATTTATTACAGAATGTGATTTATGTACAATCTTAGAAGATTACTCAAAAATAAAATCCTCCGGTACTATAAAATATTAATATACTGTAATAAGAGAAAAAAATTAAATCTAAAGAAGCAATAGAATATTTTTTACACATTTAACCGTACAATATTAAAGATCAACAGCGTTTAAACAAAATTTTAACTTATTTTTAAAGTACTGACACAATTTTTTAAACCATGTTAGATTGAAGGATCAAAGAGAAAATTTAAAAATTTTATTAAAGGCATAGTTTAAAATGAAGCCTATTCATTATGGAAAATTAAGTCGAGTATTCTAACATTGATAATCAATAATGGAGGGAAAACTCAAAATTCAGTATATCTAATGAAGAATAATTTTTTTTACAAAAAGCAAATTTCGATATTATAACAAAAATAAAATCCAAGAGTTTAGATTAATCAAGTATATGGTGAGTAACTTCTACAGACTTAGTAACAAATAACGCCACTTTATTCTACAGCACAAACACACAGAAAAACATAAATAAGAAAGAATTAGAGTAAAAAATAGCAAATCTATAGCAAACAATCGTAACAGCATAAAATTCTCAGAGAAAACTCAACAGGAGAAAGACCACTCAATTATTCACGCCTCACAAGCGTCAGCTTCTCTCAACTGACAACTCGTCTAAAATGAACTAGACAGCTATCTAAGTGAACGATTGAATAGTGAATCTTAAAGCAATTTTGTAATTCAGTGACAGGGCATAGAAAATTCTTAGAAGAATAACTATAACCCAAATCTTAATAGATCTAGAAAAAATATTCTTGTTGTTTTTAGAATTTTTGGTTTTGCTGCTAAATTCGCTAAATTTTCTGCTTAGCCTGGGGGTATCAAATCCGGCCATCAGAGCCATCTGTAAAACTATCTTTCTTAACAGGCAACTTATTGCATAGTGATAGCAATACACACATTTCGATTCTTTTGCCATGGCCCCATTTGTATAAATCGCAAACTTTATTAAACCCAAAATTTCAAAAACAAAAATAGCATTTAATTTTCTATTCGACTTAAGAACCTTACAACGTTTTCTATCCCTTCCTCCAACAAATGAGCATTTCGCGTTCTTTTTTGTTATTAAAATGCAACCATTAATATAATTGTTTATCTTGAGCAACGAATTGTTGCAATAAGTCCCGTTTAGAGTGTCTTTAACAAAGCCTTAATTAATCTCCTCCGGTTCCGTTTAGTGGACTTAAAATAGACTAATCCGCGTCTGAATAAAAGCTGAGATAATGAAAATCAGGCAAAGAAACGAGTGGAGAGAATGTTTAAGACTATATAAAGTTTCCTGAAAAGCACAAATTGCTCGAACTTCAGGCAAACAACCCTTTCAGATTTCCAAGCCTTCCCATTTAGGATGCTTCCATGTTTATTAGATTACTGCATCCCGGTTATTACAAGTAAATTATTACCCTTTGGGATTGGCGTGATGTAATCTTTCATTTTAAAACGGGACTTATAAGAGCATTAACTGTTGGTTGGGTTTAATAGTATGCTTTCCTCTAATCAAGTGATGTGGACTTTCGTTCAAGACGAGCTCTCGCCCACTCACCAAGCAAATCTCGAAAATTACTTTTTAGTTTTATGGATAGAAGACCAATTTGGGGAGAGGAGTTTCTGTCTTATTACTTTAACTGCTGAAAATAGTTATACTTCCGAATAATGAGTGAAATATATCACCGAATTTATTAGCGGAAGGATCAAAAGTTTGAAAATATGTGTTTGTAAGATTACGCCACGTGATTAGTTAGTTGCCTTAAAGTTTAGGAAATTTATATCAAATTTTCACGATTTGAAATTTTTTAAGGTATGAGATTATGTTCTGAGTGAAGTTTTTGAAACACTTTTGAAAATAGTTATATTTTTAAATATCTACATTAATCGTTTTGTCTACGGACATATTTTTACCTTTTTAACAGTCTAATATTTCTTTTGAGTGGAGACTAGACAAGTTCAAAGTTGAATTTTTTGTCTTGGATGCTATACCACGGGCAACATCGTACAGGTACTGCTAGTACTATATATATCTATTAAATCGATATATTAAGTCATTTATATCAACATGAGTTTCATTTTGTCAAGGTATTTTTTATCGTATAATTTATTTCAAATTCCAATCAGTTGTAAGAGATGGTAAATAAAGATAGATTTGTTTCTTGCAATTAACTGAAAAGAGTAAAAAAAGATATTAATAAAATGAGGTTACAAAATTTAAGCTTTTTTTAAATCCGGGAATAGCAACTGATTATGAAATTACTCATAATATATAATCTATATGATTTTTTTAAAGATCAATCTACAGTTACCTGACAAAAAGAATCGTATGCCTTGATTGGCAGAAATTTTTCGAGGCAAAATTACCTATATTGGTGATGTTCAAAAGCTTACAAAATTTATTCAATCAGTTTTTAGTGAAAGAACTTGAAAGCCTTATTATGAAATATTACTAATAATTAAAATTTTATTTTAATTACTATAATTATTTCTACAAAATAAAATTAACTTGCTCTGGTTTCATTCTAGATAAAAATATGAAATAATTTATTGAAAGTGTAATTCAAAAAATAATAAATGGATAAAAAGGTACAGCAGTTTTACATGAAGTGCTATTTAATCTATAGATAGTTAATGACTCGTAAACAATGCGTTAAAATATTTCTGTTTTCTTTAATGCATATTTAATATTTCTCTGTTTTTATAAAATATAGATAAGAAGTACTATATTTTACTACTTATCGAAGTACGTTTGAGTATAAAACACCATAATTATCAAAAGACAATACAGCTAGCTGCGATATGATTAAGTGAAGTTTGTCAATTATTTGTAGCAGGATGTATACAAAACTAGACCAAGAGATTCATAAATAATAACATTGCATATGACATAAAAAGAAAGGTATCTAAGAAGAAACAAAATTATTTATCCCTTGAGAAATTAGCAGTCGCTCCGAGAAATAGATGAATTAAGTCTCGCGTAGAAGCTATTGTTGAGTAATATTGTCACGTGTATTATGAGTACAATAAGATAAATGGACATAAGATGAAAGATAAATGAATTTTCTTGTGATGAATGGTGATAAATGGAAGATATAACTATAACCTGAAACATAGTTTCAAAGAGATTTTAGCTCTAAGAATAAGTTAAACCATTTCAATGGTATCTATTTTTTAATTGTAAATTGAATTTAAAAAAAGTCCATTGCTATAAATGACTTTAACTAACATCTTAGGTTTGAGTACGTTTACAAGAAGATCATGTTGAATATTTAGAAACTGCTGCAATTGGAGTGTTTATGTGCAGTACCTTGACTGAGTGATTCTTAAAATAGAAATCATGCTTTTATTATTGTAAAAAAGTAATAAACCACACGTTGCGTCTGAAATTAATTGCTTGATAAGTAGTACTAGAAAAACCATAATATTTTTTAATTATTTGATTAAGAAAATGGGTAACACATTACTATTCAACCAGATATTGCAGTTTCTAAATATTCGTCTGGGGAAATCAAAGCTTCGTTACCTCGCATAAACCGAAGATTTGATTTCCCCGGACCCAAGCCGAGAATAATTTTTGTCTCCTTCCTTAATCAAACCCTTTTTCAAGCACTCTTAACTTCATCAAAGTTCTTCAATTCGTATTCTCCCTCAATCACTCCTTGATTTTTGATTATTGTATAAACTATAGTTGTGATATTTTGCGTACCGTGTGTAAATTTGAACCTTTTTTTCTGTTAATAAATTTTTACACGTAAATCCATTCAACTAACAAAAAATTCTTGAGTTTCCGAGTGCTGGACCTTTCTTCCCCGACCCTTCAAGCAAATTGTCAAGCCCTTCTTCAAGCAAATTGTCAAGCCCTTCTTCAAGCAAATTATCTTCATTCAAAGTTCTTAAAATCGTAATCCCCATCTAACACACATTTTTCTTTTTTTCATTATTGTACAGTGTATAGTTGTTCCGTTATTATTTTGTGTGATGTTTACTAACTTAAGCCTTTCTTTTTTTAAAAAAAAAAATTTTACACGTAAATCTATTTAAGTAATAAGGTGTCTTAGCGATTCCAGGTTCAGGAATACTCTACGACGAAAAGAAAGACAATCAATTCCTTGGTAGAAAAATTAAAAAGGAAAAACATATTTGAAGCTTTAAATTTTACTTCGTACATTACTTTTGAAAGCGCAGTTATGTGTTAATTTCATAAGTTAATACAAAAGAGGAAGGAAAAATGCAGTGATAAATAATGAAATAATACATAAACTTACACTTAATGAAATCAATACATAAAAAGTACTTGTCTATATCGGCGTCTGTATTTGTCTATGTATGATTTTTGTCTATACTGTGTAAAATATTCGTCTAAATCTATATAAGTGACTCCAAATCCCTTTTCAAGAACAAAATTCATTAATAATTTAAGAGTTCGACTTTAAACAATAATCTGTTTAGAACTCATACTATACTCACTTCGATAAACGTATTTAAAAATACAAAATACAATGTTATTTCAGTTAATAAATTTGACTATAAGAAATTAATTTTCAATTCTCCAACCTTATTAAGTCATATTTAATAAAATCTTATTAATATATTACATTATAAGAATTTTGATTTTCTTGCATATTATTTTATTTTAATTTAATTTAAATTTCTTTTTTGATATTTCCTTCTCTTCTACCCATTTATGCAAAGCGATCCAAATAATTGATATTCATATTGTTCGAATAGTTAAAGTTCCACTGCGTATAATATTTAAAAATGCAGTAGAATTTTTCCTTTTTAAGTATTCTCAAATTTCTTTTTTTCCCTTTTATCCCATTCGAAATTCTGATCATGTAGTTTTCCCTGCATTCCCTTTGCTGAAGCCTCCGATCAAACATTTGTACGGTAATTTCCCCCACTAGCTCTTTCTCGTTTCCCCTACCCTTCCTTCGGATGAGGGCGGATCAGGTTATCCAATCAGAGATCACTTCTATTCCTTCTATCGAAACTTCATTCTCTGACTATCAATGGGACGAATTGAGAATAGAGCCAACATAAAAAAAAGAAAGGGGAAAAAAGGAAAAGAAAGGCTGGCACTTTTTCGTTCTGTTTTTTCCCTTCCTTTTCCCTCTTTCTCTCCTGAGAAATTGCTGGGTAGGAGAGAAGGCGCTTACCTCATCGTTTTCAAGAAGCGCATTTTTTTAAATTTGTTTTTCCCCCTTACTGTCTTTCTTTTTAAAATGCTATCGTAAAGGACTTTAAGACGTTCGATAAGCACACTCCATTTTTGTCTACAATTGCATTCTACCTCATTTTAGATGTATGCTCAACCTTTTCATAAAAAAAAGTACCAAGATGCGGTAGTTGAGCTATTTTATTCGGTTGTACCCAAAATTGTGGAACAAATTGATAAATGCAATAATTTCTGATATCAAATGAGTCAGATTCTTTTATATATTTACGAGCATAAATGAACGTTTGCCTTGGCTGTGTTTTACTCTCTCGTAGCATACGATAGAAGGCATATTAATGGCGACAAGTAGGAAAAAAATACACTAAATTCAAAGGTACTATTTTAATTTTCTATGATCACCATCCCATTTTATCCCTCTCATCAAATGAAATCATGTTTTTGAGGCTGAAAGTCAGCTGCCAATTCGTCAGAGTCATACCATATCATATTTATAGTGTATTTTGAAAATGCTAAAAATCTTTTGAGCAGAAAATTTATTAAAATATTTATTGTCTTAAAGATAATTTCTGTATTTATTTCATCGCATGGGAGAAGGTATAGAAGTTAATAACAATAATTTTGAATAAATAGATTTATATTAATTTAGTAATCATATTAGCGGCCTGTTTTAAAACAAAATAAAAACTTTCTTGAGATTCTCCTATGATTTTGAACTATTTCCTTAAGATGAAAAGGAAGCCTTTGTTGCCCACAATATTCACATTTTCATGAAACACAATGAGACCGCTTGACTCTATATAGAAGATTTAAGGTTTATGATGTGTGATTGATGTAAGATCGTGTAAGATTGATGTGAATCGTGGGTTGTAACAAAGATTTCAAACTTGCAAATCAGGGCTTGATATTTGATCTTGATATCAATTAAAAGCAACAGCAAGCTAACTCTCAAAATGCCATTGAAAGCAATGTAATCGTTTTCTCCTTCTAATGTTAGTTAAATCCTTCTTATTTGTTTGTCGGAATAATGGTTTTCAGAGAGCATATGGAAAATTAAACAAGCCAATGTTGACAGCAAATCTTACAGATTTTACTACCATCATACATTAAATATTTTCATGTCACTGATCCCATATAGAGAACGAAAAGTTGAGTCATCTATTTCAATGTATTATTGATTCAATCTAATTAAAACTTATAATGTACATGTAAAATTACAGCTTTTGTCTATTTATTTGTTAGTTGATGCTGTAAACAAGTAGAAGCTAAACTGAACTCTGCAGATCTTTTAGTTTTATGACACTGATTCTATGTTGTAAGTAAATTTTCAAGAGGAAATGAAAAGTCAGGAACACGATGCTTTTTAAATCCGTTATTCGAGTAAAATTAAATTTTCTATGAAGGTTACTTTTATGGAAATGCCAATTAGCAACCCATTATCTCAGCAGACGCATGAAATTTAATCTATTAAAATTTTCCTTCTTGTAATGTACCAAGCTCGGCAAAGAGAGATTCTGACTTTGTATTTACTAAAATTCTCATAATATTATCTAACGTTCTGATTTAACAATTGTCCTCGACTGCATTAGCAAAATTAGCATAAAATCAATTCGGTAATTCTAACGTTAATTAAAATTATAAAGATTTTAAAACTAATGTATCGTCTTTGGTCATACAATTAGGGAAAGGAATATTTTTACTCTAATTTATTGAAGCAAATCTGATGTTTCAAAACATTAAGTATATGTTATTCAAAGAGTAAATTCAATTAGGAATGCTGAACTGTGATTGCAATAATGCAATCATCTACAAGATAAGAGTATTATTATTAATTAAGACTACAATGTATTCTTTTCATTATGAATTGCAGTAATGTTTTAAAAATATGATACTTCAACTAAGTTCGCATAAGACGGCTGCAACACAATGACTCAGATTATTTTATTCTAAATAACCTTGTAATTCCATTGCTCGAAGATTAATTACAAAATAATCATAAGATGTATCTAAAGTAACCCCTTCAGTAGCAGGAAGATCTTCTATTGGGATTAAGCCAATATGACTGTAACCACATATATGGCCTATGGTGAAGAAGGAGTGTGTTAGCTAACAGAATACTCGTCATACCTGCAACTTGTTTTGCCCAATCCACCAGAAAGCCGATTAAAATTAATTCCTGACTTTTCTTCCAAACAGCTCAAATCTTTCATTCTTTTCATGTCTTTTAAAAAAAATTTAAAATTTTCATGAGCCTCAAAAGTGTCAGGGATGAAATCATTGTGAAACAAACTATAATCATTTCCTCATCATCGCGCGACAATGTAGATATCCTTAAGTTATGTAGCTTTTAAAATGTTGAAAAAGCAATTTTGTTTCAAATTTTTAAGACATTTAGTAACTATTTCATAAAAATTTTGTAATGAAAGAAAAACTCAAAACTATGCGACAACATTAACAGGTTCCTTCATTAAAGCAATATTTTGAGGAAAAAAAGATCAGTAATCGGAAGCAAGCAAGCACATTTTTGTCATCAATATATTTGTCGTCTTGCACGTATCATCAGCATTTGGCATTATTGTGAAAAAAATTATTCTACTTAGGGCGTTCCAAACATCACCTGCAATCTAATTATACATGCAGCTCCAATGAGAACGAGGAGCAATTACTGCTTACAGTTGCCTAAAGGCGAAGAGCTGTCCAATAAGATTTCGTAACAAATTTCGGCAGAGTTGGATTTCCAGCATATATTTCTGCTTAGTGCTTGACTAGCCTTTAATTAGAGTTCATTAGAAATAAACAGGAAAGAATGTTACAAAAAACAGTTGCAGGAAACTGTAAGTGAAACGTCTCGAAATCAGTAGAGAGTAAAACTTTGCTTGTTTGTTAGAACTAAAATATTGGGGAGAAAAATACCAGCTTTGTATTATTAAGTAGGTAAATAGATTATTCTGTTTTGCTGATTTTTCTCCATGAAAGCAAACTTATTTGAAGAAGAGGAAGAATACTAAGTGATTGGTACATACTTAATAAAAAACAGCACAAAAGTAATGATAGAAAGCTGTGTTCTCAATTATTTTGATTACGTGTTATTTAGAGAAAATTTTCTTTAAGACAATGGCAAAGGCAGAATTTGTTTTTCCATTATTAATATTGCTTTTCCTACAAATGACCCAGACAACTTGAATTGTTTAAAATGACAACGATTTATAAAAAAAAAAATTTGAAACCACTGTTTTCATTTTTTTAAACTATTTATCATTAACGTATTAAATATTTCTTTTAAGAAAACAATATTTTTCTACTGTTTATCAACAACAAAATAATAATATCATATAAAAAAATTTAGAAAAAAACATGGAAATCTGCATTATTTTCTGAATAAGAATACGATTAAACTTCGGTATAAATCTTTGTTTTTTGAAACAATGTTGTTAATTTTTGCATTTGAAAATTTATTATCAATGTGTTCAATATTTTTCTTAAAAAGCAATTATATTTTTTTGTTGTTTACCGTCGACAAAATCATAAAATTCTATACAAATTTTGAATGTAAAATCTATACTATTTATTGGCATAAGAATAAGTTTAAAATTAAGTTTAAATATCAATTTGAAGCATACATAAAGTATCATCAATATGTATTTACAAACTAATATGCCAATTCCGATAAATTAGAATTTCGAGATGAATTTGGACTAAGTAGACAGTTTATAAATTTCAATCTGATTGTCAAACATTAAATTAATATAAAATATAATATCAGTACTTTAAAACATTTCAAAGTATCAGAAACGAGAAAAAAAGACTGACGAAACAAATTTTTATATCTGCCGAAGGAAACCAAACCATATCAAATTTAGTTTTCCGGCTAGTATGTTTATGAATCTCAAACGTTGCATCTGTCAGTTTCAAATCACCTGTCTCGCTAAATCACTGGATATGTAATGCAAATCCGAATTAAAGAAAAATAAAGAATACAGTAAAATCAATCTGAAAAATAAAGTTGCCGAACTGTTCATATATTACATAATAAATTTAAATTTTTTGAAACTAGTTGTACTCACTTTTAAATTATTCTGTAAATTCATAATTTCAAAAGCAGTTCTTACCTGAAATAAAAAAAAGCAGAATTAAGCATACATATGATTACACAATTGCATGATAAAAAATAAATTCAGAATAATCTATTTTCAATTTCGTTTACTTTCACATGGTATTTATTATTAAAAATTTTCTCTTTTACTTTACATAAACATATTCATCAACTACTTAACTTCTGAAAAAGAAGAATCGACGTACATAATCGTAAGAACATGTAATCAATAATTTCATCTAGCATTTTATTGCAAATAATAAAAAAATTAACAGAAAAATTATCTCTATCTAATCTGACTGCTGTTATTTTTATTTCACATTATTCATCTTTAACGATCGGCGAAATTAATACTCCTTAAAATTTTCAATTAAATATTTCGCTTAACTTGACTCCTTAATAGCTTCATCAAAAAAATTAAGCTCCAAATTCTGATGATAGCATAGCATATTATTAAACAATTCTTAAGCTTAATAGTCTCAAATTATCGATTAGATTCTGTAAAATTTCAAATAAACGTAATAGTAAAATGTTTTATCCATCATAATTATAAACAAAGATTAATATCTATATCGAATACCTCAGAAGAACTATAAATTGCTCCTTAAATTTACAAAATTTGTAAATAAGAACAAATCAAATTATATGAAATTTCATAAATATCAGTTAAGGTAATGTTTTTCCTGATATTATATTTCTTTGCTTGTTAATAAATAAGAAATAAAACAGAGCTATAAAAATTTCTTTTATCCTTCCAAGCTATTTATAGACAAAAAATAATATATGGGTAGAATGTCTTAGAAGAACTTTGAACTGTTCTGTATTGTTACAAAACTTATAAATAAGAACCAAGTCAAATTATATTAAATTGTATGTATACAAATCAAGGTATGGTTTTTTTTATATTAAATTTTTTTGGTAGAAAAGAAATTAAAAAGAATAACAATTTTTTTTATCCATCATAGTTATAGACAAAGATTAATATCTATATAGAATCCCTCAGAAGAATCATGAATTACTGAAAATAAACACAAAAAATAGTCACAAATAAAAATCAAGTGAAATTATATTAAATTGTGTACATACAAATTAAGGTAGGATGATCTGAGATATTAAGTAAATTTATAAAGTTTATTATTCCCCAAATTTTTTAAAGATTAAAATCTAAATGGAATACCTCAGAATAAACATGAATTACACCAAATAAGGAGAACATTTATAAATAAGACTCAAGTCAAATTATCCGGGTGATCATTGAGTGATACACACTTTGTTTTGTATCACCCAATGAAATTTATGTGTTATACAAAATAAAGTGTGCACAAGTATTATATAAAAAAGGATCCTCAATCAAGATGTTTTTTTCAATTCCTACTATTAGTTCACTCTCCCTATGTATATTTAGTTATATATATCTTGTTCAAATGGTCAATCGTTAATAAAATATTTTTTATTCATCCACTCAAGTTCAAATACATTTTTTAAATTTGTAATGGATGACACTTGATTTGAATACAGTTTTTTTCCATCAAATATTAATTTATGAATTAAATTTAATTCATTTTTAATATTTTAAATGGAGTTTTAGCAGTTAGTAATGAAAAGTGAAATCAACAGGCCGTAGCTCAATTAGTAAACTTTAAGCATTTCAATATTTTTCAACTGAAGGTGAAGAGGCGAGCTCAAATCTTACGAAAATTGGTAATTTTTTAATTCGAAATCATTATTTAATAAAAGATGACTAAAATAAATTTTTCTTTGTTGATCTAAGTAGGAATTGAATTTTTTTTAAAAAATTACATTGCTTGTTTTGTTTTGTTTCTGATTCATATATTTAGCAAGATATAAATATAGGAATATATATAATCTTCACGTCAGTGGCAAAGCGTGTAGATTACTGGATAAAAAATTTTTTTGACACTTAATAATGTCATACTGTTATGTTTATATACATTGAATTATTTAATAAAAAGTAACTAAAATAAAAAATTTCTTCGTTAACCTAAGTAGGAATTAATTAAGAATTTTAAAAAATATATATTACTTGTTTGGTATTAGATAAAATACTAAGCAAAATTATAATATTTATTATTTCCCAAATTTTTAGAAAAAGATTAAAATCTAAGTTTAATACCTCAGGAGAATCATGAATTTATGAATTTTGTATTTATTTGTGCTAATTTCATAAATAAGGCCCGAGACAAATTATATGAAATTCTGTTATGCAAAATAATGTACAGGAGTTTTTTCTGTGTGCGTGTGCACACAAAAAGAAACACCAATCAAGATTTTAGATTCCTTTTTGTATTAAGACATAAGAAATTAAACAGAAATACAATATTTTTTTATCCAAGATTGATTTAAGATAAGGATAAATATCTAGGTATATAAAGAATATCTCAGAAAAATCATGATTTATCCTTTATATCATAGCACTAAATATTTCATCGATTAGACTCTTAGGTGAGATGCATGACAAAGATCTTTGACAAAGGCATCTTTTTCGTACTAAGGTGTTCGCTCATGGATTCCAGAAGGCAGCTAATTTTCCACGACAACGGAAGGAAGATGATGATGAAGGGGCGGATGGAAATCCAGACTCATCCGTCAGGTTGATCCCGCCACACATCATAATATCCCTAAGGATTAACTTCTGGAAGGACAAGTCGATCGCCTCGCCTCTAACAAGAGAAACGCCCATCAATCACGCAGGAGGAGGGATTGGCTTTTTTTTGTGTGTGTGAGGACAAAAATGATAACTTTACGCCATAAGATCAAGTGTTGTTGTTGGCCGAATGTATTAGTAGCCATCCTTAAAGCAAAAGAGTAGAATACAAATGAAAAATTCTTCTGGGAGTTCACAAAATGGCGTTTTTCTAACAGGCAGCTAAATACGAAAACGCCATGAGGGATTGTTTGGATACAATGCTTTTGACACTTTAAAATGCTGGAAAAGCGCCAAGGATCATTGGATTCTTTTCAGAATATTAAATTATCGGATGGCTTAAATAAAAATTGGTACTAGGTTTGATTAAAAAATTACCAAACGGCAATTTATGTTGATTCTACCGTATGTTTTTGTAATTAAAACAACGAGAAAAAGTAAAAAGACATTTGTCAGAAAAGAATTTCGAGGTTGGTAAGAAAACAAATAAGATGTTTTACGTTAGATGGGTTGAACAGAAAACCAAGGCAATTTCGTATGTTTGACATTTTCAAGGAATATGCATTCAAGTATTTTATTACAAGGTTTCAAAACATACCATATTTTAAAACAAAAACAAAATATTCTCATACCAATCATATAATCAGAATACTGCATCGGTCTATCCTTTAAGACATAAATGTATAATGGTGTGAAGACTAAAATCTATGACCGTTTGAGTGTCCTTAACTCATTTTCCAAATAAATATGTAACAAATTATACATACTAAAAATTGTGTAATTGTCTTTGAAACATTTTAAACAATTTGGTATGTTAGATAGTTTCAGTTGTGCAGTTGTTGTTGGAAATGAGTCTCAAAAGAGTAATCTATAAAAAGAGGAAAAGATATTGATAGTTGAGCATTATTTACGCTCATACGGAAGTGGCCGCGAAAGTTGATCGAGTTTGAAAAAGGTGGCAAGAGAATTTCGAAACAAGTTTAATGAGATGGCACCAAGTAACATAGTTATGCGAGCTATTATTATGAATTGTTATTATACATTGCTCGCCAATCAGGTAGTGTGCATTGTCAACGCTAGGGGAATGTTAAAGAAGAGTGTGTTCAACTGTAAAGATCTTCCAAGAAATGTGTCTGCATTAAGTAAAAAAATCGTCTCCTTTTGCAGGAGTTTTCAGAAAGCTTTGTTTCAGGATATGTTTGAGCATCAGCGTGAATGATATGAACACGGTCTATAGCGAGTGAGTGCACACTTTGAACCATATTGCCATACTGTGATAAATCAACACGCTAATAGTGTGTAATGTATGTTAATTTCTTTTGTGGAAAAATAAACTCATAGACGAGAACAATGTAATTTTGTTCATCTTTTCATTTCAGTATTATGAAATTTTGTTTATTCTTTCCTGTTTTGTACCTTATGACACATACAGTATTTCAGAATAAAGAAAAAAGTATAAAAAATATAATGGAATATGTTAAATTTCCTTTTATTTAATCGAAATAAATAAAAGGAATTTAAATTTTTAATAAGATAATTAAAAAACATGTTACAAAAATATTTTATTCATTTTTATATCAATTTTTGTCCGTTCTTTTAAAACTTCTGGAAAACGAAAGATTTTAATTTCATTCGTTTCATAAATGTCTTTTCAGAGGTGAAGGATTTATAAGAATCCTTAAAGAATGCGACCGAAAATCATTGTTCTGTTTTCAAAGCGTGCGGGCCATCTTTCGTAATAATTTCACCCAGTCAGGTGTATTATCCTTCTATATAATCAATGACTTTCCATTTTCAAGTTTTCATTTTCGTTTCCAGAGAAGCGGAAATTGCAACCATTCAGACTGAAAAGTTCGTTTTCGAACCTCATTCCGAGGAAGTTATTTTCGAGGCATTTTGCCACCTCGACAGCAAACGGAAATAACGGGCATTTCTACAGGATCTAACTGAGGATAAGAATTTCTATTCTATCAACGCATTTTTTTAAATATTTGAGTTACGATATCTAGCTTCTTTTCTGCTTTTAAAATTTCCTTTGTGTTTTTTATATAACACTAAATATCATACGTGAGTTTAACAATAAAAAATGTCAAAAACTTTAATATATTTTTTTAGATATTGGGATATGTAATAAAACTACAATTTCTTTCCTCAGTTTAAGCGAATACCACATCTATTTTTGAGATACTTCAGAGTTTCAATTTATTTATATTTTTAATATGAGAAAGGCTAGGTCTTAAGAAACTGAAACTAAGTTTATAATATAAAATCATGTATGGATAAGAAAAAGATATACTTTTATTAAGGCAATCGCACAATAAATGTTGATTTTTTTTAAATTAATTTAATTGAGCTTCTAACTTATTAGAAAAAATGGAATTTTGTTATCGATTTTACATTTACTTTTTCATATACCAAAATTCTAAAATTAAGAGTTAGGACTATGGTTTTACGTACCGTTGTAAGAAAAATCTGTGAAATTGGCCTTCAATATTCCGGCTGCTAATGGAAACTTGTATCTAAAACTACATACTTACTAAAAAATGTGGAAATATACTAAAAGTGCCGTGAAACATATCACAATAAAATTACAAGAACCCATTTCTCCGATGTCTTGCCATGCATGCAAGCAAATTCTACAGCCATAGAGGTCGGGCAACACGGTATATGAAAGTTTGCAGAGGGCGGTCAAATATCATCCTTGACATCTAAATTCAATCCCAAAACGCTAATTCAAGTCCGCCCCCCAAGTCCAAATGTTTCAGCCTTCAGTAAAAATACGGAGTCGACCCTAAATGTTTCTTATGGTTTCAAAACAGAGCTTATTCTTATTCAGCTAAAGTGCAGCACGTTTAATTAAAAATGTCATTGCAGATTTAATAAAAGAAACCCAACAATATGCGAAAAGTCGAATAGGTAGCTTTAATTTAATTATTTCTACAATCAAGAACCTAAGACATCACAATCAGAAATCCACATTCCTTGTAAATTAATTTCTTGATGCAGTGTTTAAAAAAATGTAAATATAAATATTGCATGCTAATTTAATTATGAAAGAACGGTAAATAATGAATGCTAACGCTAGCTAAGCTTAACTTCCAATCTTACTCAAATCTCGATAACTTCCCTTAAGAAATTAAGAACATTTTCAGTATTGACAACGCTTTTCTAATAAGATGGTATAACGGATGAATAACAATGGATGCAATAACCCGGCGGCGCATCTGAAAACGCTCGTGTAGGCAAGAATACCGGCAAACAGATAAACGACTTTCACGAAATGCAAATAGCAAAGCTGAGGTAAGAAAAACTGAAATATTCAATGGTAAGTGAAGCAAACGCAAGGGCGGCGCAAAGCGGTTGGAAGCCCCGCTCCCAATCAGAGAAATCAGTAGGAAAAGCCCCGCGGAAGCGGAGGAGGAATGAAAATATTTGGGAAATGCCGCATCCAATATTTACAGAAGTAAACTCGATACGAACTGTAAAAGAAAGTAAATGCTGGAAAATTGCGCATGCTCAGTTAAACAAATTTTCTATAGCGCACGAGTTATTTATTTTTGCTTGGTA
>JAPMOQ010055483.1:4590502-4604823 GCA_026543055.1 Argiope trifasciata | reverse complement strand
GATTTCTTTCGCAATACACACAGTTTTCAGCAAAAGTCTTATTTCCAACCAATCAGTATTATGTATTTTTATTTAATCGTTTCTGACTTCGTCTCTAACTAGAGATTCACGCTTTTGTAAAATCTTGATATCTTACAGGAAATTTAAATTTTTCCTTTTCAATTTTTTTTTAATTTTATAATTTGGCACTTTCTACAGATGTTTAGAAATTAATTTTGTTTACACAAATATAAATCAAATACCAAACTAATTTTTATCCCTCATACTCTAATTAAGTAATCTATGCCAAGAAAATTCACATTAGTTTAAGTACACATTATTACCAAAACATTAAATTTTCAAAGAATTCAAACGGAAAATCAAATACCATGAGTTCCAAAGTGGTAAAAAATGTTTCAACATGAAAATTTTTAAAAAATTGTCACTGAAAACACGGAATAAAATGCCTTGCTATTTTCATAAGAACAAGAATCAAATGATGAAAGAGAAAACTTGAGTTAATGAAGAATCTAAATTTAGCATAAGTTGCATTCATTACACATTGCTTCCAAAATATCCAGACACTTTACCACACGCATTAATAGCAATAATAATAACGCCGCAGATAAGTCCTGATGAAAATTAAATTTCCTTGAGTTTCATAACAACGTTCGCTACAAATATTTCTAAAACCAAATTAAAACTCTTACTTTTGCTACAAAGATTTATAAGCATCTTTTTTTATTCTGATTTATTCTGCTCTTTCCTGTTTTCTTTCCGAGAATAATTTACGAGAAATTATTCTTTTCTGAGCGAAAATCCTGGCTACGGCGAAAACAAAAGATTCAGAAATAGTTGCGCATAAACTATGCATCATGGGAAGCAAGTTCTGACACTTTTATAGACTATTAATTTTGCCGAGAGCACATCGCCTCGCGTGGCTCCGGAATTTCATTTTTACTGGCACTGTTTCATTGCCAAAAGGATTTTGCATCTAAACTACAAGGAAATTGCACTGCCTGAGGTGATATATTTAATAAAATGCTGGCGTGGTTGGTTAAAGAGGCTTATTGAAAATTTAAATGGGGATTAACTGTGATCTATTCTGATGATGATATTGTTGCTTCGAACATAATTTTGGTGAGGAAAACTGAAAGAAATTCAGTTCTTTAGTAAATATGCATATTTAAACATATAAACTATTTATCAAAATTTTAATTACAAAAAAGTATTGGGCAAATATGATGTGAAAATACTTTAAATTATTATTAAAAAGTAAATGCTTTAAGAAGTAAATTACTTGAATATTATTAATATATGAATTATTTACAATATATTTACGTCTAGCTATTCTCATACCAAATAGATGACGATCATCAATTATATTTCCGTAGATTTTTAATTAAAAATGTTAGTTTTGAAACCATATCTGAATTATATATGAACATTCGCGATGTAGGAATTGTTTAATTAAACCGATATTTTTAAGTTTTAGGTCAAATTTAAATTAAAACTTCGTTAAAAACAGATTTGTTTTCGAAATTCTAAATTTTTAAAATTTAATATTCATTATTTATAATTAAGGTTACTTTCTGAGAATTTAGAATTTTTTTCTATTTTTTCGGAAGTTGCATTGATTTTTACAATTGCCTTTACATAAGTTTTAATGCTATTTATCTTGATGCAATTTTCTCAATTTCTTCTAATCTTTGATAGAATTTTCAAACGGAAAAACCTCATAAATTAACCTAACTCCTAATTTTTATTCAAAATTGGTATAATACTTTACCAAAATTTTCTGTAGTTGCTGGATTAGAGAATAATTGATTAATCCATTTAGAAATATTTTATAATTGTTTCAGTCATTCAATATACAAAAAAAGTGTTATTGATCTGTCGAACCCCAATATATTTAAAGAATAGATAAAAATACAACATATAATTTAGCTCAGGAAAGTGATAATATATCTCGCTATCTGGAAAATTTTAAACAAACTATTTCATAAACCTCTAAGCAAAAAGTTTTTTTTTTCTTTATAACCCTTTTTTTGCACCTCAAAAAAAACTTTACTTAATTTTTAAAAACTTTTGCCACTAAACTGGTAGATTTTGGTTTCACAGATTTTAAAAATATTTTTATGCAAATATTTACAAATTAAATTATATTCGGACTTTTCTCAAAAAATTTCATCTTGAATAGAATCATACACCTTAAGGTATATATATATATATATATATATATATAGAACAAATAAGTCAAAATCTTTGCCTTAAAATGCATTTTTAAAATAATGACTAAATTTTTAAGTACTAAAGAATAATTTCATACAGATTTAGCTTATAAACAGCATTGCTTAAACCTCATCCGAAGCCTCAAACTTCTACGTCCCAAGTCAGTAAAATGTGAGAACAATTAACTCAAGTTTAAGTTCATGTGCTCTATCACAGTATTTTAAGAAATATTATTAAAATAAAGCCGCCTTAAGTCTTATTCTTGGTAGGTTTTATGTAAGTTAGGTAGACTTTATAGGCTCAAACACTACATCCTTTAATCATATTTGTAAATAGAAATTTAAGATTCCAATTTTAAAACTCGATTGAACATGAAATTTTTTATGTATGTACCTGGTGCACAGTGAATCTGAAATTGGAGGCCATATATTCTTTCATTGAAATAGTGCTAAGGGACTGTTGCATCAGATTCATCTGACCTTCTCCAAGGTGTCACCTGAAACCATATGATTGGCGCAGTGTAGCCTAATTTTGGTTCTTGCGCCATTAAAATTAAATCAACCAGCCAAGTTGTGAGGCTTGTAATCAAAAAATCCATTTTGTGTTCGAAACGGGAAGTTAATACATAGCTAAAACTGATGGAATTACGTCTCCCATTCATCATTAACCTTTTGAATTAGAAGAATGGATTTCTCTAAAATTTGTATAAACTTTAGTAATTTAACAGGTTATTTGAAAACAGAAACAAATCCTTTGTTATCTTGCAAATAAGATAAAAACAAAACGCCGGTTGCCATAAAAACACAAAAAGTTCGAAATCTAAATGACAAACAAGAAAGAAGAAGCAACAGAAGATACAGAGCCACTGGCAGAAAAATAAAGTAACGCTGCTCATTCTTTACGAAAGCTCCCCGACAGCCACCAAACGCAAAGATAAAAAGCAAAAACCATCTTGGGGAGAAGGAAAAAGCGTCATCTTTTTCTTCTCGGTTTCGGTTATCCGTAAATGACCCGCGGGTGTAAACACATTTACGTCGTAGATTGGTGGACTGGCGACCCAAAGACGTCCACATTTAGAGCCGCGTCATAAAGTCCAGTGATTGATCAGGTCATTTGTGGTCGGCTGACCAGGAGAACATTTCCTATTTTCTTCTTCCCCGAGGATGAGTTCTTCTATTTCCAGAGTGATAAACGGTCGACATTAGTTCTCGTTTTTCTATCAGCCACCAAGATGGGGAGAGGACTAACGATGATTTGTTACGATTTTTTCCCTGCTCATGCTGATGTACCGTATTTTCCCTCAATCGAAAGGAAAGATAGGGATTTATATTTTAGCGGGGGGAATTAAATGGATTCTTTTCCTTTGCAGGGTTGGGTTGGGTTGGGTTGGATTGGGTTGGATTTGTAAGTTATGGGCTGGAGTTTTATTAAACTGAAGACCAATCACCGTTATAGTTGGAAAAGAGATTTTCCAACAACTGAGTTGAATCTAACAATAAAATTGTTGTAATTGTTCAATTGATAAGGTTGGTTACATGGATACATTCCTAGAATGGCTAAGTAACACAAACGTGAGTCAGTTTTCATTAACATTATCAGTTGTAGCTGTTCAGTTTATAAATTATAAAAACCAGTTGTTGACCAGTAACTGGTCCAATAACTGAATTCAAATATCAATTGTAACTGCTTATTTGATAAGAATGGCTACATGGATGCATTTCTAGAATGTCTAATGGGTAACACAAATGTATGTTAGTTTTCACTAATATTATCAATTGTAACTGTTCAATTAAGTTCGGATGGATTTCTAGATTTTCGAATGAATAACACGGATGTATCAGTATTCATTAATATTATCAATTGTAAATGTTCAACTGATAAGGTTGGCTACATAAATGCATTTCTAGAATGTGTAATGTATAACACAAATCTGCGGCATTCATTAATTGTAACTGCTATATTTGCAAAGTTTGCTACATGGATGTATTTCTAGCAATTCTAATGCGTAACACAAACGTGTGTCAGTTTTTATTAACACCGGTGACTGGCTACCCCAAATAAATTGAGAGTGTCAGTCAAAGTGTTAAAATATTCTTCAGGGAAACATCCAATTAGTATCCCACTTTTGGTCTAAATATTTTTTTCCTTCTAAAAATACAGAGTACAACAAAAGAAAATATTGTGATATCAAAAAACTCGAACTGAAATCTTCATGTTTTAAACTTCCTCTATCGTGAAATAGGCATTTTTTAAAATATAACTGTAGTCTTTGAAGATTAATACTCAAAACATTTCAAGATACATGGATGGAAGTTGTTACACACGTTTTTTTTTTAAATATATAGATTACATCAAATAATGTACATCAAATAAATAGATTTCCATCAAATATTCTGCTTGTTTAAAATATTTAAAATATTGTGTTTAAAATTTCGTTTAATCAATTAAACAAAGGGCTATATTATTAAATTGAGGCATAAATACTATACTTTCTATATATGAGTAGAATCGTACAAGAATTCGAACAATAGTGAGCTAAATCTTCCACATTATCCAAAGAAGATCACCAGACTTTACTAATTAAAATGCAAAGATAAACACTATTCTAGACCGGTAAGCAATTGCAAACTTTAAGGCAATGTGGATGCATTAATTGGCGAATAATGTCATAATCGCTATCAAGTTCTTAAAAACAATTGCTGCAAGTGCATGAAATATAATCACAAAATCCATACCAAGAACATTAATCACGGAGCAAGACAAATGCTAGTTACTTCGAAGATAGGACAATAGATGCCACTAATTATGCAAATGGCATCTGTAGACACCTCTTTGGGATATTTCCATTAATTTTAGGGTGAAAGCAGCGCAGTTCTGAAAACAAGCATTTGACATTTAGTGCCGCAAATAGAGCGACGCAAGTTCCAGACGTTGACAATGGAAACTCTGATAAGGGATCCAATCGTTTCGAAATTTCTCTGGAAACTATTATTCTGCAGTAATGAACACGCGCTGAAAATGTGTTCGACGCCCCCATTTGCATAAGAAACGCGTGCGTATAAAGATATATTCTAAGGGAATAAATAGAAAATCAACCAGCTTTAAGAATTATCAAACTTGTTGAACATAACTTTAGAATTTCCACTCAAAGCCCAATTATTTATTTCTTTATTTATATTAGGTGGTAACGAAACATAAAATAAAGTTAATTAAAAGCTCGAAAAATAGCAATATTTTGCAATCTTGCTAGGATTTTGCTATTCCCAATTTGAATTTTTTTAGCATATCCTTACACCAATTTGCACAAGCCTCTTTTCGAGCTTCCATCAAATTGTACGAAATCCAACTGGAACAAACCTTTTTAACAGCTAAATGCTTGTGCAAAATCGAATGTATTACAGTATGAGGTATGCCATGGGGTGTCACGATACGTGACATGCCGATTTTATTCAATCATCTTGCGCATGGCATTGATGTTCTTTGGAATCACTACTGATTTTGGTAGTTCTTCACGAGATTCGTCACTCACGGATGCATAACGACGATGAAATCCTGCAAATCAATTGTAAACAGTTTTTTCTGCTGGTACTTCATTACCAAACATTTTACAAAGCGATGCTATGCATTCTTGTTGCGTGAGGTCTTTCTTAAAATCACACACACACACAAAAGAATTCATCCAACTGAAACCTTAACGAGTTATTTCCATTTTTTTGCACTCACTTGCTTCTTTTAAGCACTCACTGTAAACAGAATACGCAAATGATTTCTAAAAAGCCTCTGATTCCAAGATTTTTTTTAAAAGAATGTGAATTTTACATCTGAATATCCTGAAGACAAATTTCAGTAGCACCCTTCAGCGACAAAATTCAGTAGCGATCGTTTGTAAAAACTTAAAAGACTTCATTTTTCAAAACAACATCTTTCACTGAGATATCGGTACTTAAAGTAGTTTTCAAAATCTTGAAATTATCACTATAAGAATACTTATGAGTCTATCCTATTGCTTTTTTATTTGAGTGTTGTGAATAAATTATTAGAGTTAACAAAACTCTAAAACGTTTATATATATATATTTTAAATATGTTAACATTTACCCTAGTTGACTCTTTTTGAATTTTAGACCCTTAAGGTAGGAAATCTTACTAGAAAGTTTCAAAAAAATTAGAGGAAATTGGTTTAAGGAATTTTTTTCAAAGAATGTTATTCCAGAAAGCCATGATGAGTAAAAATACTAAAGAACTTCTGATATGATAATGAATAAAAGCATAAAGATATTTCTGGCTTTAAGAATGGGAAATAATATTATTCTATTCTGCAAGATAGTAGTTGTGGTAGAAGAAATAATATTCATAAAAAAAGTACTTTTTTTTTTCTTTTCCATCTGTATGTAATCTCTGTTCCTTACAGTACTCATGTTTCTCGAATAAAATTTGGTGTCTCTCAAGAAAATTTCAGCTTTTTATTGAAAAAGATGGATCAAATTCTTAAATACAATGATATATCAAAACTTTGCACTTGTTGCATTTAACTCAACAAATTTAAACGCTATAAGATATTTGAATAGAGTTAATAATAATTTAGAAAAAAAGTATTAAACATTTATTGACAGATAGGAAATCAGGAGATAGAGATTTGCACTACAGAAAATAATCACAAATATAGGAACATTTACTTTAAAGAAAAGAAACAAAATCGGTAGGAAAATATAAAAATTTGAAATGCATACCATTCTTAAATTTTCTAAACAATAGTTAATTAATCGCATAGATTTTCAGATTATTTCATTTTAAAATTTATTTGGATGTTATAAGACCAAAAGAGTCTTAAAGATTCTCGATATTGTTAATTTTTTCGTCTGACATTCGAAATACAACAAACATATTAAAGAATATTACCTATGGATCTTTCTTTGTTAATCATTTATTTTCGAATTATATTTATTTCTCTGTTCTCAGTTTTAATATTAGAAAAGTCATTCTTTTTTTTAAATTTCGGATACATGAAATAAAGAAATGAATTAAAATTAAATGAAACCAGACAATGATTGCATCTGATTGGTTGTAATAAACTCAATACACCTGAGAAGGGGAAAAAACCCTCAAAACTCTCCGAACTTTTATAAAAGACTTCACTTTCTTTTTGAGAAAAATGCTGGAAGTAAATCAGAGAAAGATACTGAACCACCCTTTAAAGTTCCTTTAGTTTGCAAGACAAAAAGACTTTTAAAAAAAAGAGAGATGTCATTGTAAAGAAAACTTCTTAAAAAGAACTTATCAAAGAAAAAAAAAGAAAAAATAAAAATAGTCTTTAAATACTAACCACAGTTTAAAAGTGCAGAAGATAGTTCGCAGAATATTTTCAAAGAACTTCTTGTAATTCTTCGATTGCACTCAAAACAATTCTTATGGGTCGAAGAATTCTAAAAAGTAAAAATTCTCTAAAACCCGGCCAGGCGTATAGGTATCCTTACAGAACGTGCTCCACTAAACCGCAAATAAACCTTTCCTTCCCTTGAACACTTCTCTTTTCTCTTACTAAACAACTTGTAGCCACTCGAGTGTTATGCGCCTTTTCATGTAGGAAAAAAAAATTTACTCTTAAAAATGTGAGCAAGATAATCGATTGAATCAATTTTTCTCAAAGAGCTTTTGTGACATGAAATGTTTGATTTCAAATCCAGAGTAGCGGAAGTAAGAAAGAAAAACACACAGAAAAAAGACACCTCTTATGATCGATGTTGTGACAACTTTCGAAGGCAGCTGAAAACATGATTTATGCAAATGCATGCAGCTTTAAACATAACTTTTCTGGCGAAATGATTCTTCATTTTCAATTAATGATGAATATAGACAGAATTGGACTTAGTACCCCATGCGTAAAATAAACACTAAAATGTTTTTGTCAAGGAAAGAGGTATCGGTTAAAAGAAACCATTATTTCGGTTGAGTTTATAAAGACGATAATTCGAATCGATTTACTGAAATACATAGATGCATTTGTAATGACTTTCTTCGCATAATTTTTTCTTTATTATCTTTAGAAAATGCATTGTATTAAAATAATGAAAATTATTATCACGGATGACAACACAGAACACAGTTTAATATTAAGTATAACTTATCGTAATTCATTTAAAAAAAGCAAATTGTAATGGAAGGAGGTGAGGTGTATTTTAGTATTTGGAGTTTAAAAAAAATAATAAATTTTTATATTCATTGAAGATTAAATAATAATTTTTGTCATATTTTCTATTTGTATAATACTTAACTTTTTCCAAGCTATAATCTTGCATTAAAATAAACTGATAAATATAAAATATGATAATAAATACTAAAATATTAATTCATAGAGTATAATTTCTTAGTTTTTTTCCTTGTAAAAATAGAATGATTATTATTAAATTATTATTATTAAAAATAGAATGAACGCATTATGTGATTATTGCATTAAAAATCCAATAACAAAATCTATAATTAATGCTAAAATGTAAATAATTTATAGGATGTAATATCTGTATATTTCTTTCCTTGTAAAAATAGAATGTGCATACGTACGTGTGTTATTGCTTTGTTTCGAAAACTTCAACATAAATTGATATATTTTAGACATAACTTATTTCGTAAAAATTTAAACACCATTATAACGGAACTATATTATGTAAAGCATTTGAAAATGATAGAAGTAACAAAACAATTGCCAACAAGTATCCTTCATACCGAAAATAATTTAAAGCGTTTCAAAATGGTAGAAATAAAATAATTGTTAGCTAATATCCTTCATACCGAATATAATTTAAAACATTTGGAAATGATTGGGCCAGATCTTCTTTCTATCCACATACATTTTAAACTATCTGAATACTCAATATTCATTATTTCCTTAGAAAGCAAATCTTCCGGGGAAAAAAATATAGATGAAGTGAATTTTTTCCGCGCCAATATACTTCTTGGGGAAATACGATCGACATCTTCCAAATACTAAAGAAGAAAGACGGCATCTTTACCTTCTTGAAATTCTGGATCCGTTTTGGAAGCAACGCGAGCCAGGGGACTTGATTGGGATCTGATATAGTTAGAGGCGGTCCTCAGGAGAATAGTGATTACGGGTGGATCAAGGACTTTAAGGGTCTTTCTTTTTTTTCCATTCCAGGGAGAGGGTTTTCTCTCCACAGGAGTTGGCGATGTGCTTCAATTTCAGAAAGGCTGTTGGCGTGCATTCCCAAGAGGCCGACATCTGAAATCATCTTCTGTAGTGGAACTGCAGCTTCCTCTTCTTAGATAGATTTCACTGATTCGGGAATTGAGTGAAAGGGCAGCAGTTTGAGGAATTCATATGTTGGTAGTTTAAGATCATTTGGGGGAATGTTGGTTTCTTAAGTTATCTTTAAGAACATATTTGAAACTAACGTATAACCACCACTGATTCCAGAGGACAGATTTACAGTAAGGGGCTCATAATGAAATGATTATTGAAGAAAGTCAATTATATATTTTAAATAAAACTCACTTTCTATTTTTAATACATACACACGCTATTGTTAAAGAACATCATTCAGTTCTCGGTAATTTCTTGAAAAAACTAAAAACAATTCATCAGTGATTCCATGTAGTATCTAGTTATTTTTTTTTATAACATCATATTCGATAAAACAATTTATTTCATATTTTATTCAGAATTATATTTATAATATTTGCACGCCTGTTATATGTAGCGAACTATATAATTTTATGCGGTTTCTTTTTATTTAAATTCATCTGCATCAGTTAAGATTTGTTTCAAATTTTCGGATGATGCAAAAGTTCTTAAATTTTGTACAGCGTATTTACTATTCATGCGAAGCTATGGCTTATGTTACAATATTTTCAAAACTGAATTATAAATGAATCACTTAATTTACTTTATGAAAAAAATATTGTAAGTATGAGAAAAATCGTATCGTATAACAATATTTTACAATATTTATAATTATTAAAAATAAAAAAATATAAAATAATAAAAAAGTAAAATAAAATAAATTATTAGTGCGTTAAGGAACTAAATATTTTTTTAAATTTTATGTATACAATTAGGAAAATAAACTACGTTTAACATCATACAAAATGCGACCAAATACTGATTAAAAATTATATATTAGAAACTGAATTAAGATTTCAATTTATGCAGGGTTATTCTACCTGTAATTCCCAAAAATATATATAAATATATGTTTTGCTTCGAATTCCAGATTTTTTATTTGGAATTCAAAGCAGGATTCTAGATTTAGAAATTTAACACAAAATGCTACTTTTTTCCCACACACTAAAAAAGTATTTTTCTTTATATAATATGTTTAATGTATAAAATACTCAAATATTTTCAATTTAAGCAATGCATCAAATATTAAAAACTTGTTTTGAGATATATATGTGCATATTTAACAAAATCCTTATGCATTATGAACCAGTTTATGCATTTTTGAATAATTATATCTTTGTGGTCTTACAACCATATCTGAATAATTGAATTTTCGTAAATAATGTTAGTTATAGTTTTCATATGTGTAGACAAATCGATAGGCAGTAGACACTGAAAGATTCTATCCAAAATTTGGTTTAGTTAACACATCAAGTTTTTCATAAGCCCACTTCATTGTATTTAATTAACATTCATAAATATGTACGATAAGCTGGAATAATGACTTTTCCGTAAACGGGTCTCATTATAAATTTAGCAGAAAATTGCTATTTCTGTGGCAATATGAATATTATATTAATAAATAGAAGCGCATCGTTCTAAAAATATTTGTTTTTAATTTTTTTAGAACTAAAACTCTCAGTCAAACTATTTGAATGCATTGGTATATTTAAACAGTACTAATACTTTTATTTTTACACTTCGTATACAAGAAAGTTGAAAAAAAATGGAAACCAAGAAAAAAAAGTTTTGATGTCAAAACACTACAGGAAAAAGTGAAACAAATATTTTATTATTCCTGTATCTCCCATCAAAAATAAGAATAGGAGATATTTAATCTCCTCTTTGCCGAACGCAACAGAAGCTTCACAGGAAACTAAAGGAAAAGAAAAAAAGATATCTTCAGACATTCAGAGAAAGATGTGTTTTTACGGAAGACTAACTTGTGTTATCTGTTCCCTCATCAAGCAACGCTTCCTTCCAAAAGGAGGTGATTAAAGAAGAATCGGAATCCCCCCCCCATCACGCAACCTTCTTCAGAGTCTCCGTTCCCCTCCCCAACATTGATGCTGATTCTTGAGGGAATAAATACTTTTCCAAGAAATAGATTCCATCGTATCTTTGACGTATGAGATGCACAACACTCTAGAAGGGATATTTATGCGTCTAGGCTCAAACCAGTTAAATATATTTAACATCGTTGTTCTGTAAAATATTATTGAATGAAACTTTATAGCTGGCAAGAAAAGTTGTTCAAGACTGATACATTTCTAGATTTTATTCGAATAGAGATATCAAATATGTAGATATTATCTTAGTGCAAAATCCACTTTTTGGACAAAAACCAGTTCAAATATCTCAAAACAAGATTATTCTCTACTAGCATGTAAGTGTATGTCAGCTCTCTACAGAATAATCTGACTTGGAAGTGCCGAATTTGGCAGAGATATGCTTTCGAAAATAAAAACTTATGAACATTTTTAGGTATTAAAAATTGTGATTTTGACACTTTTTTGCTATCACTCCAGAAGATAACCTTTTCTGAATAAATTGCACAAAAATCAGTTAAATTGCCTTAGAACAACGTTCTATTCTAATTAGTAGGTAAATGTATGTCGGCGCTTTATAGGATAATCTAATTTAAAATTACCAGATTTGCTTTGGTAAGTGAAAAGATAAGAATGATTAATTAAAAATTAAGATTCTGACAATTTTTGTGCAATTACACCCGAAGACAATCATTTTTGAATAAACTGCGCAAAAATCAGTTGGATTGCCTTAAGACAACGTTCTTTTCAAATTGTTTTTTTAATGAAATCAACTTTTTAAACGTGCAATTTTCCCTGAATTTTTACAGTTATTAAAAAAATGCCCTCTATGACTTTCAGCACTAAATTACGTAGTTGCATGAATTCAACCGTTTTTATTGTTTCAATAAATATTTAAAAGAGTGATTTTCCTCCATTGTTGAACTTTAAAGAGTAAACATTAAGCTAATTACCTGTGTATATGAGACGAAAAATCAGAAAGTGAAATTACATTACTAATCAAAACAACATGCAATTTGAAATACTACATACTTTTTAATAACATTATAATATCATGAGGATTAACAGTTTGGGAAGGTACATTTACTCAACTGTAAAGCTATTAAAATAACAAAGCTAATATAATTTAAAGCTATACACACTCCGTCGATAGAATTATTCGTAAGCCAATTGAAATCAAATTGAACCAATATTTTCGATCAGCTATTTTGTTTCCAAAGGCGGCTACCATTTAAATATTATAAAATATAAGTCTAAGTATTTTAATAATAAGTCTCTTTTGATGATCAACTAGTTCATTGGGGGAGTTAAATAATTCACAGTTTTCAATTAAATTGTTTAAATATAACTAATTACATGTTACCGTCAAATTATTTGACATGTTTTAATATCCCACTATTTAACTTTACTTTTTTTACACAAGGGAGGAAAATTATGCAATTAAATATTTGATGAAAAATTGAAAAAGTTTAAATTTCAAAGTAAATGCAAAATCTTTTGTTGAAAATTAGACAAAACGGATGTTTTTGAAAAATTAACAAAATCCAAAGAAAATTGGCTTAATCATTTAATGGTATCTTAGTTTATTTTAGTTATATTAATGTCTAGTTAAGTAAAGCAATACTAATTACTACTATTAAACCAATACTACATATTTTGGGATGGAACTCGTAATTTGGAACCCCCGTCAGATGACGATGGCTACACCTGAGCTGATACCCCACCTTTACATCACAGCCCAACAGCGAGAGGTAGCTTGGCCTGATGGATTGAGCATGCAACAGACCCCTTTCCAACGGTGGCTCTTCGTTGGAATCGGGTATTGAACCTGAAACCCTACGGCTCACGTGCGAACACCTTACCGCCAGGCTACTGCGGTCCCAATAGAATATTGAGAAATAGACAAGTTTTTCATTTTGAAAAAGTGCGAAATCTATTCTTGTCCAATAATGCTCCCAGAAGTTATCACTAATATTCTTAGATCAAAGCTCAGTTTCAGTTAAACTTCTAATTGAAATTTCAAAAAACTCTATGAAAAGTGCACGTTCACACCCTCCAAAACATGTATGTGCCAAATCTTATATATAGATCAAACAGTCTGCACAGTACAGCATAAATCACATAGTCATCTTTATTAGTAGTAAGAATACGAATAGAGATGGATCGTAACAATGGAATTTTAAAAAGCTAAATTTCATTAAATTGTGTTTATTAATTTAAGCTTAACTTCATTTTAAAACACATCTTTACTTTAATCCTAATCTCTCTATCAATAAGAAAACAAAAAAAAATATTTTAACCGTAACCCTAGAGCAACGAATATTCAGTACTGTATTCTGAATTTCAAAAACTGAATAAAACTTTCGATTCCTTAATTAGTAATAAACAGTTCTTCCATAATTCAGTGAAGATCTAATAAAACTGACAATTTAATAAATTAAATTTATTTAATATTTTTCTAACTATACATGCCTGTTCCAAATTCATTTTTCCAAAATAATTATGGAAGCAGCAGTAGAATATGAAAAAAATTTTCGTTAACACAACCCCTCCTCCCCATACACACACACATAATCGCAATTGCATACTTTATTTTTTTAAAAAGGAAGAAGGCAAAAACGATATTTCACTAGCACTGAATAAAAAAGTCATGAAAAAAGTTTAATAGGAAACGACTGTTTTTTCTTTTTTTGTTTTTTTTTTTCGGAATAATGAAATTAACTTTAAAGATGAATAAAAATTACCAAGTTTCTGCTTTACATTAATATGAATTAGTATTACTGCTGAGGGAATTGTCTGCCCATTCTAATAAGTTTTTTTTCTGGATAGAAAGAAAAAAAAAAAGATATATAACTGAATCAAATTGGAATTAGAAATTAATCAACA
>JAPMOQ010055483.1:4435611-4590492 GCA_026543055.1 Argiope trifasciata | reverse complement strand
ATATATACACACACAAATACACACATATATACACACACAAATACACAAACACATACATTATAAACATATCTTCATTTTTAGCAGATAACGTAACGAAGAAAAATATGATAAATTTAGAAGTTTATCTAAAAAGGGAGAAGTTAACCATAAGAATAATTTTAATTTCACTAATTATAATACTAAACATACAAAATAGGTCTCGTATTAATTAATTCATGGCATTATGGAGAAAAATATAATATATCAATTAAAATATTTTTAGTATTAGTTTATTTTTTTATCTAATAAGCGAGACTTCGTTACTTTAGCATCATTTGGTAATACATAACATTTCCTACAAATATTTAAACTGCCATATTAAACGAGGAATTTTTTTTTTTGTATGGCTATAGTTACCTAGACTAAATTAAATGTTGCGTACAGTAAATTAAGAAAAATTAGTTTCCGAGCGAAAAATACACTAAAAGATGCCACTTTCAGTCCCTTTAATTAAGTGAAAAATATAATTAAACAGCTGGAACTTCTATTCTAATTACCATGGGAATAAACATGAAGTAATTCTTAATTTCGGATAAATTACTTTTTTTAAAACTGGCTACACTAGAAAAATTTTAGTAATGTCCCTACTATGAAATTACTAACCCGACGGTTGCTTAATAAGATGTCACGCATGCCTTGTTAATATCTCTTGTGATTCTATGCAAGTAACATAACTTTTTTTAGCTCGCAAACAAGGAATTTGTTGCCCATGAAATATAAAGCTACATTTCTGAAAGAAAAAAAAATTACTATAAACAACAAACAACTACCCAAAAAGAAAAGTTTTGATTGAGTAGATTATTGATTGATTGTTTAATAAATATAACTCCTTCAAAGATTTCATTCATTATTAAAAAATATATATCATCCATTTTTTTAATAATTTTTTTCAAAAATTCATGTAATTTATTTTAGCGGCCGAAAACATTAAAAAAATACGTAAGAGAATACGTATAGCCCTGTACTAATAATGCATAAAAAATATGTACACATCTACGCAAATATGTATTACATAAAATTATATGTAATACATAAAATTACTGGTAATACTTGAAAACAGTAAAATAACATATTCTTATAAGATATTGTTCCCTTGGATATACCATGAATTTAAAATAACAAGCTGGGCGATGGCAAATGATACTTTATGTCAAAGAAAAATGTGAAACACTGAGAACAAATACATAGGTGATCTGTACACAAAGAACATTACTAATAGAAATTAAATATACATAGGCAAACAGCGACACCATAATTACATTGGCGAACCAAATTGTAATGTGATAGCATTTTATTTGTGTAATTACTTCGTTTTCTATTATGAAATATTCTAGAAAGTTCTCAACTTTTAATAGGGATATCGCTATAATTCTTGTATTTCCTAGAACCTTCATTTTTGTTGTTAAATCCTCACCAGTACCTAGATTCATTGACCTGATATCTATTATATGCAAATATCTTTTATAAGAAATGATATTAACAATGAAGGAAAGCAATATTTTAGCGACAGATCAATACCAACGAGGTCATATATAAATTAAATATTCGTTCCACAAAAATGGTGAATATTCTATAAAATAAGAATATTCCTCCGTACAGGTTTTATTAATTCCCTGTATTTTTTCTTCGCTCATATGCATATTTTCGTGTTTTGAATAACTAAAGAGCAAAAATTTTAATTGCTGTTTGATTATCCCCTTTTTGCTATCACATTTATCCTTTGACCCCAAAGAAAGAGTCAGAATGACCAAATCATAAATTTTCTCTTAAAGGGAATACAACTTTGTAATTTAAAGAAAAGCATAATTTATATCCAAAATAAATTGTTTTTCAAATTATAACAATCTTATAAAAAAAGTTAATAAAACGAATTTGTTTTAAAACTGATTAGTCTACTGTTCCAAATTAAAGCACATAACATAACCATGTTTTTTCTTGGAATTTTAATTTAATCATTACAAAACCATGCTGTTTTTACAAGCGAAGTCTTTATTCTTACTTTATCAAAAGCCTGAAAAATATTTATTAACCGTTGTGTACATTACATGAAGTATGCATGAATTAAGTATACCGGCACATATTATAAATTATTGTATAGATATATAGATCAATTATATGAAATATATAATTTATCGCACTCAAAAGATTCAGATATTTGTCTTCATAGTACTTAATTTCCATATTTTAGCAGTAATCTGTCAAACAATATTAGAAATAGGAAATTTATATACTTTTTTATTACATTTAAATTTTTTATCAAAGAAATTTATTTACATTTTCATTAACTGATAATTAATTATACTGAAACACTTTTATAATTACAAAGATTTCTATAATTACGAATAAATATGAATTAATGAAAACTTAATTACAGTATATATAATTTTCAAAATGCCGTTGATAAAAAGAAAAAGGAAATTAAAATTTAGTAAATTATCGCAATTAATCACTATTACTTTTAAATTAATCAATACATATATATTAAATTAAATTTCGATAAATTAAAAGAAAAAAAACCCAAAAACAATATTGATTTTATCATATTTTCAAATCCAAAAGAAAATATCTGGAAAAAGGTTGCTTCTGTTTTCACAAATGTTATAGTTAACTACATTTAACTAGTCTTCGAATGAAATTATAACGAATAATTTCTCTTGTCGTCCAATTTATCACTCCTATAAATCAGAAGAAAAAAGACGATATCGTAACGGAAATTAGTTGAGTATAAATCTCACGCGGCGTCAATTATTTTACTTACTTTTTTAAATCTTTATTAGATCGCTGCATTTTTCTTTCCATAAAATATAAACGAGCAGAAAAGTAATCGGGTCTTTTTTTTTCTGTTCTAACGGTAATTAATTGCCAGAAAGTGTCAGACACACTCCAGATATGCGCAGCAACTTCATTAATGATATTAATTTCTGAGCTTCCTAAATTAGAATCTAATTAAATTCATTCATAATTAACAGCGTAACGTATCGCTTATAGGTTGTTGTTTTTCTTTTTTTTATTATCACCTCTTATCTTTCACGATGGACTCGCTACTAAAGATAATTTCCATGGCATAAAAAGAAGAGAAAATTATTTCTCTAACATCACACTAAACATGCTGGAAAGTCCACAAGAATATGTTCCACTTTTTTAAAAGAAGGTTATTTATTATTCTTTAATAAAGAAAAATGATTTTAAAAAATCAAATATCAATAATCAAACAATAATGAAAAAAAGTTTGTCATGATACTATTATGAAGACAAATTGTTTTTTATCAAGATTTCCAAAATCAGGAATTTTATAAATTAGCAGAACTTTAAATTTTCTTGAATCCAAAATTCACATTTTTGGAAATAAACGTATATGTACACGAGAAGGTTAAATTTTGGTTCATAATCCTTAGAAAAAATCATATATTATTTACTATTATTTTATAAGAATGCAAATCATCATAACAATTATAAAAATATATATTGAATGAGGTTCGTTCGATAATTTTATCTAGAGGTTTGTATATATTCATCAGATTTTGAAACAAATTTTTCAAAATTTCAATATACGTCGGCATGTTTCAAAGTGAGTGTCTCTGAAGTGCTACAAGGAATTAAATGTAATTTGGAATGCTGTCTCTATTTCAAAGTTGAAAATCTTTAACCAATTTTGAAACTGATCTGTGCGAAGACATCCAGATTTATACTTGTTATCGCTGTGTTAGCTCGGCACAAAACAACTTATATTTTTCTGAGTGCGAAAATATCGACCAAATTTTATAAAAGCTCAATGTACATCGGCATATTTAAATGTGAATATCTCTAATTTGCCATATGGAATTAAATGAAATTTAAAATATTGTCATCAATTTAAAATTATAAATTCTCATTAAAATTTCAAACCGATTAGTGAGAAGAAATCTAGATGCATAATTATTTTCACTCTTCTAGCTTGACACAAAACTATCTTATTTTTGTGTAACCGTAAAAGTTGGCCAAATTTTTCAAAAGTTCAGTGTAACTCGGTGTTCTTAAATATGAGTATCACTAAAGTGTCATAAGAAATTAAATGAAATTTTAATTGTTGTCTTAATTTCGAAATTATAAATTTATATTAAATTCTAAAACTGATATGTGAGAAGATATCCAGATGCATATTTCCATTATGCTAGCTTGACACAAGGTGCATCATACTTTTGAGTACTAAAAAAGTCGTGAGGAAGAACCCTAGTATGTTTACTCAAAGAGAGCTATACATAAACATAAAAATGTATTCTATTTTTCACACATAAAATACAATTTTATGTATGACACTTTTATTATATATTATTATTCATTATTATATTTATTATTTTTATGCGCCACATTTTTTAAACAGTATATTTGGTACATTGTTGCGATGTAATCAATATAACATTATTTTTCCCATGTCGTTTGGTAAATAATTTATCGCAGATATAAAATTGAAAAAATATAGATTTTTCTCTCTTTTTTTAAATTTACTAGCCGCCTTTAAAGACCAATTCACCAACGAAAAAAATTAATAGTTTTTAATTTTATTGAAATCGCTTATGTATAATTTGATATTCATTATTCCCCAAATAAAGTGTTTTAAAGAATCAAATAGTGATAGGCATTATAAACGTGATATTTGAAAAGCCTTATATCTGTTCTGTTTATTGTTCACATCTACTTACCTATTGGTGTCGAGTTTCTGGCATGGAAATTTATATGCCTAATTAAACTATTTAAATTTACATATCTTTTACCGTGACGTGATTTCATTTTCATAAAAATGAAAATCACGCCATTAAACTGCACATACAACTCCAGCAATATTAAATTGATCGATGCTTCTTCAATTTTAACATTCTCCTTTATTTTTATACTCAAATATGTCAGAAGAAACTTCTCCGTCATTAAAAAGAAAACTTAGAGACGAGAATATTCGTTTTTAACGCCTAGAACGCTCGACGGAAAGAGGAAAAAAAGAAAATTACTCTCGATAGAAGAATTACAAATAATTTCGATATAAAAAAATTCATCTTTTTCTGCGTTACATGCAATCGATATCGATATCAGCGAACGGTGACGATGAAAATATCGATATCACTTCCGAGATATAGGAGAAAAAATTAAACGCAAATGATGAATAAAAAAAAAGATTTGATCACAAAAAAACCCTCAGGCGTATTAAAGAAATTCTTTTCGCTCTCCCCTTTTACATGTTAACTTCCAAACTTTTTCAATGTATAAAGAAAACAAGTAATTATCAAAAAGGCGGAAGCCGAAAATCGTTAAGTGCACCGCATTCAACTGTAACCACCTAATTACTATTTAATCAGAGTAATTACACTAATATAACGCGGGCTAATTACTTTTCTAATGCTTATAAACGATCCCCTTGTGCGAGATTTTTTCAACCATCCACAAGGTTCTTATGAATTCCGCAATACCACCAGCTAGCTCCTTTTCAAAATAAAATTTTAATTTTCTACTGAAAATAATTGGCTCAATGGCAGGCGTATTTAATAAGTTCGGTAATTAAGCTATAAATTACAGTTATTTCCTAAGCGCTGACAAGCTTAAGAGAGTATGTCAGGGAATTATGATTAATATTGCACTAAAATTTAATGATGTGTTTTTCAATGTTAGTGTGAGCTGTCGCTGCAACAGCTTTATTTCATTTATTCACTAACTTCATTGACTACTGACTACATCATTTAATTGCAGTTAATTTCAATTTAGTTTTTAAATTTAAAGAAAAATTTAAATAATGTCCAAAAATTTATAATTTTATAATCAATTTTGAATCAGAATACAGAAAATTCTATATTCTTTTTACATGTTTCACATCAGCAAATTAATGAATAAAATATTCAATTATAACACACATTCAATTATAACTATGCCCACATTCAATTATAACTATTGCAATGATTCTAGTGGCAAGTATTTAGGAAAATTTCTTCAGTTCTTCACTGATCATGGTTCCTAGAACTCACAACTTCCATATTATGTATATAAATATGCGTATGTATATGTATAATGCTTTGCGCATACTATATTGTGAATTAGATAACCTAGGATAACTAGAATAATTCTGTTTAGATTTTAAATGGTTAAGAGTAGTTTGTTAGAAGTGTAAAAATCTCAGACGAGTTCGCAAATGGTCCTTCTAGTTCAAAAGGAGTAGAAATAATGGGTAAGTTGATATTTTCATTTCGCCATATCTTTTTTAATACTGAGAACGGAAAAATAAATCCAATTAGCCAAATTAGCAAAACCTACAACCACCATTCGTTCAAAAGTTTATATTATTCATATAAATACATGTGTGTATTGATTTGCCCATGTTATCTCGTGTACAGAATAAGACTAATTTTGTGTGTATTTTAATTGGTTTGTAATATGTTGTTGGAAATAAAATCTCTGAAAAGGTGTGAATGATGTGTGAGCGTGGAAATGATGTGTGAGGGAATTGAAATTACCATTTCGCCTTGTCTTTATTAATAATGTAAAGAAAAAAAAGGAACCCAATCATCTAAATTAGCATTTCATTAAGATGAACAATTTTAGTGTTTAAAGCTTTTGATAACTACAATATATCTTTGAAGTTAGCGTCTGAAAAGTGATTTCCAAGCCCTAATTTTAGCTGTTTCTAACATGAATAATTTATGTTGCCTGATAGTAACTCAGACAAAGGAATCTGTCTTTGCTTCCCAGCTTCTGGAAAGAAATTTTAATATTTTGTGTTCAAAGTATGTTTGATAATTTTTCTTATTCTAACAGTACGAAATTTCATCAAAAAACAATTGCAATATATTTATCCTTACAAACTTTTAAACAGCAAAAGATGTTTTCTCCTTACCAAAAACAATTTACTATAAATAATTTTTATCCAATTAAAACTAGCTGTTAAGCTTACAATCCTCATAATTTAAAGAATTAATTATATGAGACAAACATTTAATGTACACGCTTTATTTATATAAGGATGACAAATTTAATTAATTAAAAATATAACCAACAAAAAATTGATTTGGTTATGCCTTTTATAACAATTAAATAAAAAATACAAAAATTAAAGTTTTTTTTTCTCTAAAATGTATGAAAAAACTCTGTTATATTTTAGAAAATACATCTATATATTAGGGTTTCCTATAAATGTCCTTTAATTTCTAATATGAAATGAATACACAATATTTATTGTTTATTACTTATTTTGTTACGTAAGAACCCCTTTTGCTCTATCAACTTCTTGCATCATTCAGGAAGCCTCATTATGCCTTCTTTCAAAAATTGTGCTTCGAACAGGGAATAATCCTTAAGGTGTGCTTTTATTTCGCTGACAGATTTAAAGTATTTATAACGAAGAGAATTTCTTAAGGAGAGAAAGAAGTAATAAGTTTAGTTTGTTTTTATGGCGTAAGTACCAGATCTGATCATACTGCGTCAAACATTTGTTAAACATGGCTTTCGTATTAAAAATTTAGGACATTTAAAGGAAAAAAACAATTAAATCTGATGTAAAATTTTAATATCTTTTAAAAAAGCAAAGATATTTGAATGAGGGTTATCTCCTAAAATGTCATTAAAGTTAAGAACAGTCGTTCCAAAATGAACTTGTCGTTCTGTAATAAAATCTCGGCATTCACACAGAATATGTCTGACTGTTAAAACAGAATTGCATTTATTACAAAGTGGTGCATGATCAGAGTGCAAAAGATGTTTTTGGGTCAAATAAGTGTGGCCTATTCGAAGTCTCGTAATAATAACATCTTTCTTTCTAGTCACAATTTTATTTTTGAAACCTTTGACAGATGGCTGTATCTGAAACAGTTTATTCGTATACAGATTTTCCCACGTAGATTGCCAGAATTTATTTTGAATTATTTTTATTACTTGTAATGCATCGGATAAGGGAACAAAATTTTCTTTTTAGCAGAGTTGGGCGTTTTGCTGCCTTGTTAGCTTTTTCGTTTCCCAAAATTCCGACACAGCCAGGAATCCAACAGAACTTAATTGTGAAATTAATTTTTAGCGAACTATATGTGTGAAAAATATTTAGTACAAAGGGATGGCTTTCCGATGACACATTTTTAAAAGCTCCAATACTACTTTTAGAGTCAGTATATATAATAAATTTAGAGGGGTTAACGTTGCAATCTTTTGAAGGCTTAGATAGAAAGAAGTAATAAAAAGATGGTGGAAGATCTATAGGATATACAGGATGCGGTAAAACATTCCAATATCAAATCGTAAGAGCTTCTCTCTTGCAACTAACGTAACATGTGGTTTCGCGTTGTCCTGCTGAAAAAAACGCCTCTTTTGTTCAACAATTCTGGCCTTTTCTTTGCTATAGCAGTTTTCAATTCAGTAGATGACAGTATTTCATAGAACTTATTTTAACTAGAGGAAGGAGCCCGTAAAAAATTACGGCTTTACAATTCCAATTGACGAAATAACTTTTTTGGGGTAAAGTCCTAGCTTTGTGACAATTGAAGACCTATTGTCCTTGCACCAAGAGCATTTTCTATGCACATTTTTATACAAAATCGGTTTCTTCTCCAGTGACAAGCCTCTTTAAAACGCGATGAGAAAGCAACATTTGGAACACTCTAATAAATTTAGGATTTAAATTTATTCATCTTTTAATTCCATTCTATTTCCATTGAGATAGTTACTGGGACATTGTATTTCATATATAATTAAAATTTACAATACAAACATTTTTTTATTCAAGAAATGTAAATAAGACCTTTACTGAGATCAAGACCCTGAATTCTAATTTCTTATCAGAGTAACTACGTTATTTCAATAGAACTAAGCCGGTAAATATGACTAGTAAACATTATAAGTACCTAATTAGGTTTTGGATGTTAAACTATCATGAAACATCAGTCTAATTAAATTAGTTTACTTTAAATATTAAGTCTAAATACATGCTTTAAAAAATTCTCGAAAACATTATAATTTTACAAAAAATAATAAAGAAAATTAAAGATATTTCCAAAAACCGATGATCGTCACGGAATCCATTTTTTTTATTATCAAATTTCTAAAGTTTTCCAAGACCTTAGTTTTGAAAGTGTATAAACTACCCCCAGAAAAACTCAGAAAATGGTCCAGCAGCACGAACAGCCATAAAAAAAAAGAAGAAAAAAATGAAACCCGCAGTTTTTTTGCTGACAATGCTGATCTCTTGATACTACCATTGATTTTTTTCTTCCACTAAAGCGCCAAGTGGATTTCAAACAGAGGTAGTTACTAGGGATTGGGCGGACTGAATAGTGGACGAAAAAACACCATCTCTTCGGGCAGTGAGTGGATTTCCTGACTAAGGCCATTTTTTTTAAATTTATTTCTAGGTTAGCTTTATATTTTGCTTTTGAAGTGAAAGAAGAAATCAGATTAAAAAGCATTTTCTGTATAAGACATTTATAATAACTCGTATGCCTGAAGGCAAAAATAATTTAAGCAACGTCTATCATGGTTTATATATCAAAGCATCGTATGTCTGAAGAGGTTACCAAATTTTTGTGTAGTAGTTTGAGAATATGGCAATTGTAGTCTGTGTATGACAGCCATTATTACCTTTTATATTACATGGAACATTTAATCTTTACAGGGAACATTTAATCTAATTCGGATATTTGACACCTGCATCTCTTTATATTTTAAATATCCCCTCTCCTTGTTTTTACGAAAAACTGTACGTCAAAAGCATGACCTGTCAAATTTTGAATGGAATTATTGGTACATATGGCATTTTGAAACAGCATACAATAATCGCTATCATATACAATTTAAAAGCAATTATAGCTAAATTAGAAAAGAGTTTTGCAATCAATGAAATGTTTTGTGAGATGTAACAATATTTTGGCATGACACTGATAAAATTATATTTTAACTCAACCAAATTAAAATCTTATAAAATTTTATTTAAAAGAATTTGAAAGAAATTATTATAAAAAAATAACTGTGAAAACTGAAACTGAAGATAAAAACAATCTATAGATAGAATCCAAAAACTCCATAAACACATACAAAAAATATTTCAATCTTTTTAAGTGCTTTTTGAATTTTGTTAAATTAAAAAAGTTTATTTTCAAAAAAAAAACGAAAACAAAAGATTGTAAGAAAAGGAATGATTAATACGTCAACATAAAATGTAATAAATAAGAATTATCTAACTAGAATATGAATAATAGTATTCCAAGAATATGAAATATAATATTAATATTCATTCCATTTTCATGCACTTGATATAACAAAGTGATGTATTACAAAATACTTCAAATAGCTAACCATTACTATAAAACATTATATGATAATATTTCATTTTTAGAATGTATCTTATAACTGAATGAAAATTTATACAAATTGAAAATTCTTATAACTTTGCAGAAAAATAAATTAAATGTATCTAAATAAAAATTTAGTAAAGTATCGTAAAACTACGTTTATTTTAATGGAATAAACCTGATAAGTGCATAGAAAACAAATTAAAGTGCTTATTTCGTGAAGAATTTAAATTCAAAACTCTAATCTTTTTTATTATCTCTATATCACACATTTGAAACATCTAGAAGAGGGATTAATATATTTTTTGTAATAATGCATTCCAGTTTTGTTATTTTCTCAACTAGCGATTATTATTTACTCATCGGAAAATTTTTATTCCCTGTGAAATTCGTAGAAGAACGAAAGCATTTAAATAATAAAGTATGAAAAAATCATCTTCCCGCCTTTGAATTTTAAAATCAAATAAAATTATTTTCAAAAACCTGAGGAAACGTTCAGCTGTATTAAATTTAATAAAAATCCAACACAAAAAGGGATTTACATAATTGTATCTCAAAAAGTGTTTTTTCTTCTTATGAAAATACTTCAATTTATCTTAAAATGTTGAAGTTTACCGAGACATTTTGAAGACATTTTATCTCGCTTCAGAGGAAAACACCAAAGTATTTACCTAAAAAATTAAATTAAGGTCCTAGTTGAAAAGGCCGCCGAATGAAGGTAAATATTACCATCCACGTGAAGGAAAATTTTTCAACGCAGAGAATGATTAATGCTTGGAAAGGGGAAGTTTAATTGCAGTTATTGCCTTTCCTTTAAATATTAGATCTGCTAAAATAAATCTTTGAAATTATTACCATTTTTAAACTTTAAACGTAAAGATTAATGACAGTTGTTTCTGTGTTACTGCATTATTGTATTCAAGATAAAATATCTGTAACAAAATAAAGAAATTTTGTTATGATTGTTGGAACTTCACTAATGATAGGTAAATTTGTTATTTTAAATAGCAGAGAAAATTACTTCTTTGGATTCGTTTGTAATTAACTTGCGTCACTAATATATCAATAAAATTGCAGGTAACAGTTTAAAAGTTATTTACAGATTTTTTTTAAATATTTTACTTCATAAATTCCTGGTGTGAAATTTATAAATGTGGTATTGGGTATTTATAAATCATACCGGGTATCTATAAATCATAGAAGGGATAACTAAATAAAATTAAAAAGCAGTTTAATCATTGAGAAAATTATTTATTTATATATAAACTATCTTCAGTTTAAAAAATTTCATTTGTTTTCATTTTCACTAAGCGTTATAGAGAAATTTGATTTCGTGCTTGACGTTAACATGCTCTTTTAACCACTTTTCCACCATAAATCACACGGAAAAAATAGAGTATACATATTCAACAGATTTCTGCCGGGCATGGCAACATAGATTAGTCTTCACATCAATCCAGATCGTTTTGGTTCAGATTTTTGAAAAATATCAGTCCCGTATCATCGAAACAATGAAATAGAGTATAGTTGCTCAACAGATTTCGGCCACACATGGCAACGTAGTAGCTCCTTCACACCAATCTAGATCGTTCTGGACCAGATCTTATACTATAATACGAGGAATGGTTGCCAAGTCGAAAATCGCCCCAGAATTAATAAACTCCGGTAAAGTTGGGGGTCTGGGGTTTTTGGCGACGAGGAATCGATTTGCGCCGGTTTTGAAGCGCTACGGTCTAGCAGTTTGGAGTTACAGATAGGATATTTTCAAACTTTATTAGTTCGCCATAATGGCTATAGATGGCAGCACTTAAATTTTCTTTGTCTATTGCCTAATAGGTTTCAAGCGGTAACGTGCTGCCATCTATAGCCAATATGGCGAACTAATAAAGTTTGATGACCACACGATTATTTTTAAATCACAAAATTAAGGTAAAACAAATATAAAAGATAAAAATAAGGATAACTTTGATATTTTTACTAAATTTTCTTTTAAAAAAGTACGATTCTAATTCCACTGCTTTTTATTAAGGGAAATTTGTTAATGAAATTTTGAATTTAGCACTCGTTCGTTAACTAAAAAGATTCGTTCTTTTTGATTCATTCAAAATTCCAATTTCCAAATATTCGAATTTCCAAAAAAGCATTTAAGGAACTGATTTCGATTTTAAATCACCGTCAACAAAGTCCGACATTTCAACATTCATCAGATTTCAAGCTACATTTTCAGCATGCAGAACGCACCTCAACATGAAATTCTTCAAGGAGCCGGAATTTTGGAACAACAAGCGATCAACTCAATTCTACCCGCAAATGGACAACTAGAAGATACCGTCATTGTCAGAATGCTTCTCCATTACGCCGAACAAGCTTACCCGACCGTCAAAGTTGCCGTACTTCACCCTGAATTTGTCGCACGCTTCTACGTTACAACAGCGGATGGCGCTTATGAAGGAATGGCTCTTCTCAACGATATCAGCGACCAGAACAAGGCTTCCAACTATCTATACGGCGTTCAACAAGGATTCGACGTGCTACTCATTCCCATTCACAAGAGAGCTCAAATGGATAGAGGCGAGCACTGGATGCTAGGAATTTACGAAGCAAGCTATGGAGAACGTCAACAATTAGTCTGCGATCCAGTCGACAACCCGCTGCCCATCGATGCTGTTTTGAGAAAAATACTGCGACACGTTTTGAATACCGTTGTTACGAATGAAAAGCTGAAAGGATGCATCGTGAAACCTCGCAACGCTTACAACCACCAAGATGACGCGTCTTCCTGCGGAGTTTACATCGTCTTTTATGCTCGACAATACCTCTCTCATCGACGCCTTTTCCTGGACAAGAATTTTCAAGAAGCGGATGAACGGAAGCAAATTTACGAATTCGTTGTGAACAGTGACCAATTGAACATGTCGGGACCATCTGAAGCCGCATCTTTCACATCTTCACCAATGGTTTCACAAATTTTCTTATGGCATGTATTGTTTTGATAAATCACAATTGAAAATTTAAATCTTCGAGTTAGCTTCGATACCTGTTTTCTCCGAGTGGAGCTCGGTCACCCGCTGGATAAAAAAATATGAGCAATAGCTGCCAGGTGTTTCTTTTTAAATGCAGCAAGAAATTTCAAAATCAAATGCTCTTTGAACAATCAGGCATCAGTCAAGCCTGTACAAAAACTAATAATATTAAACGAAATAGTAAACGCATTAAACGAATATTCTTGTCTACATTGAAATATCTATTGTACTACATATTTTATCAAAAAAAGTATATTGCATTTTATTTTATATTTCATCAAAACAACTCGTATATTGTATTTTATTTCATATTTTATCAAAAGAATAATCATATTGCACATTTTATCCAAAGAAGTATGTTGTATTGTATTTTATATTTAATCAAAAGAATTACTCGATTGTATATTTTATCAAAAGAAAATAAACCAAATCGTAGTATTAACCGCGATCACATAAAAGGACTTAAACATTATCCTACTATTTTTTGTTGAATTACTGTAACCATATTATTCAATCTGTATAAAGAAATTTATTTCATCGTCCTGTTTAAATCCCCCATTGTATGCTTTTAAAGGTATTCTTATTTAATCAACCAGAAAATAAATTTAAATCCTTACCTGTAAAACCTTCTCGACAGATACAGGTATAACCTCCTTCCTTTCGTATGCAAGTACCGTTCGGGCCGCAGGGGCTAGAGTAGCACAGGTTAACCTCCGTATCGCATTCGTATTTGTGTTTCATGCCTGAAACATAAGTAATTGAAAAGCAAATTACCTTGGGAACTAGAAAATCATTTGCATAATTGTAAATTTCTAAGCCATATATTGAAATATTCTGGACAAAAATTAATTTAACAATTAAATAGTTTTGGAAATGTTGTAAGTCCATTACAGCCTATAAATATATATTATTCGGGTAAAATCCGCCAGAAAAATTTTTTATAATCAAATTACATATTAAAAAATGAATACAATATCTGTCAGACTCGATATAATTAATTGATATTTTTGACTACGCATTTAAAATTTTATTTAAAATATATTATATAACTATATTTCATTATGCATTTTTTATACATTCGTACTTTCAGACATAAATACGTTTCAATTAATCAAAAATTATTTAAACATTCTTTTTCTTTCTTAATCGGTGACTTTCCAAATGTGAAAAAAAAAATTATACATTATATAATAAAAAAAAAAAGCCTTTAACATCCTACATTATCGTAATAACTTTATTTATTAAAGCTAGACTCAGTGCTTAAATATGAATCTATCGATTTCACTTAGTCTTAGAGACCGCTTAAATTAATCTAGTATAAACCAACGAATCGATTTAAATTTTTATTAAAACGTCTCGACTTATTTAATCATACAACATGGGATGTGATTGAATAAAAAATCTTCACTCTCACAAATTTTCGAATTTTAAGTAATGTAAATGATAATATGAATGGATATAGGAATACACTGATTGAAAAATCATATTTCAATAAATTTTTAAAATTTATGATTCAATGATTACGTTATTATAATCTATATTAAAATTGCATCAATATAAAACCTTATTGATGCCTTATTGTTATTTTTGGCATTCCTTATTTGTTTAAATTTCCAAACTCAAGGCTTCAATAACATAAGTTTTCTTTATTAAACTTTATTAAAGACGAACACGACTTTAGTGATATTTTTTTACATGCACTTTGAAAAATTGTAGTTTATATTTCGTATCGAATAACTATTTATATTTATAAATTCTTGCAACAAACATCATGGAAATGACGATTACTTTAACATATTTTGCTGGAAAATACAAATATAAAATATATACAAAAAACAATGATTAATTAAATTCATGTTACAGCCAAATATTAATTCTATGTCACTATCACATATTTTCAGGTAAGAATTATCCATATCTGTTGTAGAAAAACAACTGAACTCTGTTCCTTTTGCGAGAAGGTACATAAACAGTATAAACTGTTTACCGATTCCTTCTACTAAATAAATTTTCAGCAAAAGATTTTTTTCTGAGGAATCTCTAGACATTTTCCAGAAAATCATACATTATTCTTAGCGTCCCTCCTAGATTTTTTACTTAAAATGTAAGTTAGCTTTAGTTTTCTTTTTGTTAGTTTAGGCTCACGTTAAAATATTTAAATGTAAGGAGACGTTTAATTAAAAAAGACAAAAAGTGGGCTGAAAAGTAAATAAAAAATAAAAAAACAAGAAGGTTTGAAATTACATCATCAACAATTTTGAAACATTGTTGTTGTTTGTTTGAAAAAACAACAATAACTTTTTAAAGTCTTCTTCTATCCTAAAAAAATAAACTCACATAGTTTTTTTTAGTTAGAAAAGGAAGACAATTTTTTAATATACCTCTGTACATTGAAGTTTATATATATAAATGGATTTTTTTCCTAGGATGCAAATTCAATATATAGCAAATCGAAAATCGACTGAAAATAAAATTTCGATACATAGCTTTTAATCTGTACTTTCTTATCATCCGCTAAAGGGCATTTAAACAACAGAAAAAAACACCTCATCTTTAAAACTCTAGCAAAGAAATGAGTATCGAAAAAGATTTTACAAAACAGTAAGATCGTCTACATTTGATCATTTTCATTAAGGGATAAATAAAAAAAATCATTATATTATATTTCGAAATATTGATGAACATATTGTTACAAGTAAACATTTGCAGCAGATGTGAAACATCAGCTACATAATTTATCAGCTACTTTTTTATCCTTCGCATTTCAAGCATTTCTTCTGTGAGCAGTCAATATGCCATTCTATTACAAAGATCTGATATTTTCTTTTTCAAATATTTTTTTCCTAATTTTGTCTATGATATCATGAAAGTATATTTCATTGATATATTTGGTATTTTGAAAATATTGCCTGTGACAAATGTCTTAAGTTAAGAGGAAATGTATTCAAATTGTAATAATTGAAACTGCGAATTGCAATAAAAAACAAAGAAAGTATTTTTTCAATTTTTTATTACTTTTCTCACAAATAACAAATTTATTAAATCCATTGTAACTTATTTTAAGAATTCTTTGTCTATTCACTTCAAATTTAATAAAAATAAAATACAATTAAATATACATCAATCGCAATTGGAATTTACAACGTAAAGTGCCAGAGAAAAAATAAAAATAATGTTGCACCACAATAATTTTTTTCATACTTTTATGGAGTAGAAATGCATTTAATCATTAAAAAAATTCATCTCCGTCAAGTTTAGGTTTCCACTAAAGGAACTTTTTAATTAGTTTTTAAATACATACACTTTCTTGTCATTTCCGCAACAATTTATTCTGAACTTCCATGTCATCGTATTTTTATGGAAGGAACACGGAATAATAAAACTCGCAAAAGTGAGTTAATTACTTTTTATGATGGAACATTTTTTGAGAAGAACGAAATGTCTTTGTTCGATATCGCGATCACTCTAATGGTATACTTCAAATAAACAAGAGGCTAACCTTTAATTAAATATTGAATGAAAGAAAGGAACAAAAAGAAATCGCGCTCTTCGCTAAATAACACGAACCCACTTCTCGATTCAATGCAACTGACTCTGAAAGTAAAAGCTGGTTTACTGCTCATGCGCTAGGACTTGAATCTTATTATTGTAATTTTTGATATCAAAAGAATCGGCACTTTTACAATCGTAATTATTGGAATAAAAAAAAATACAACAGCAAGCTTATGATCGTGACAAATAAAAAAAATTTGAATGCTTATAATCTTAACTAGTATATAAAGTAGATTGCTTACGATCGTAACCAATATATATATATATATACAGAATGCTTGCGCTGGTAACTAATACAAATACAGCTTGCTTATGATCGTTACTAATATAAAAAACAGCGTGTTTATGATCGTAATAAGTATGAAAAGCAGCTTGCTTATGACCGTAATAAGAATGAAAAACAGCATACTTATGATCGTAACTAATATAAAAAACAGCATACTAATGATCATAACTAGTATAAGCAAACAGCATCTGTATGATCGTAACGAGTGTAAGAAAAAGCAGGTGGCTTATGATCGTAATTACTCGTATCAAAAAATAGCGTAATGTTTATGGCGTAAATAAAGAGCAAGTTTACATTTATTTTGCGATCTGAGGCAGAGATTGCAACTGCCTAAAGGAAAATAAGTATATAATCGAGTAAAAATAATATAGTTATAATAAAAACAAAATAGGGTGATGTTGAAAATGAAGCATAAACATCTATGCGTAAAAATAAAATTGAGGATTCAAATTGGCTCATCTTCCCACTTTCCATTAGATAGCGTTTTTAGAATTTAATATTATGGATAAGCAATAATAACAGAATATATAAGCCAAATATAGCGAAATTTAACTACCAATTAATTATCCTAGCTTATCAACACAAGCTCGTCCAATATCGTCTTAATAATCTTACGTCATACTAGTCGATTCTCAATTTTAATAAGGGTCCAACTTAGGCTTCATTGGGGCCCGTGGCAAAAATCTCTCTGGAGCCCCTCTTTATTTCACTGCTTCAGTAAAGAAGGACCGTGCACAGAACTCGTCAATGGTATTTTTTAATTTGAGGGCCCCTCTGATGAGGCCATCCAACTACCTCGTATGCCCCTTTCCTTAGTCAGACCCTGATTTCAATAAAACTATTAACAGTAAGACTCGTTTATAAGTAAGCGGAACTGCAGTATAATTTATCATTGTGCAAATCTATTAATTAATTTATTTAATTCCTCTTTTATAAATATTTTTAAATATATCCTTAAATTAGCATCATACATAATTTAAGAAGAATGCAGGAGGACAAAAATTATATACCTCTCTTTGTCCTGAATATGTCATTCTTTGAAGGAAAACTTTTTAAGAGCTTTATTTAGAGTCTATTTCTTACACTTCTACCGAGCGAACTCTTTTATCTATATTATTTTCCTAACTGTGTTTCTTAAAATAGGTTCCAATATATATTTCTGGTCAACAAGACATAATTGCGGAAATATAACTAACTTATCAAGAAATGCAATTTAAATATTAATTTTTTAAAAAAAATTCCCACTACGGAAATCCAAAATTCAAAGATAAATAAGAAAATTAAAAAAAAAAGATAAATAAAATCGCCTTTAAATTAACTTTTAATTATTACGGACTTTGAAAAAATATAATTACACTCAAATGATTATTTTGATACTTCCTAAATATTATTAAATATAGGATATTTATCAAGCGAATTTGTTTATACTGTAAGGCGATATTTATTCTAAAGAACTATAAGGGCTGTTTCATTTTTTATTGCTATTATAATTATTTATTAAATACTTAGTGTAGATGAAAAACTCGGTTTCCCCCGCACTAAGTGCATATTTTTTTGTTCCATATGTTTTTTAAACAATAATATGTTGATATATAAACATTTTCCAGTTCAGATTTTAAAACTGGCTTAAGATTTTTCCCATTAACATTGAAACGTCACATTTATATAAATATTTATTTTAATAAAATATTATAAAAGTCACACAAAAGTTATTTTATAGAGAAATTTTAATTTTATTATTTTATTCGAAAAGAATTTTCTTTTAATGGCACACAACAAAATAACAGAAAAAATTAAATATACTGCTAAAGTACATATTGTGATGTTCCCTGTTATAAGACACAACAAAATTCTTTGTTAAAAATCTTACTAATATAAAAAAAGTTTTAAAAATAAACCCAAATGGAAAAAAGAGAAGACAAAACTTATCGAAAAATTATTTTGCATAAAATTTGTCATTTTCATCTGATTCATATTTATCACAGTGTTAGCATGCGCAGTGGTGCAGCTTTTCCTTTATTATGTCATAAGTTTGAGTGGCGAAGACAATTTTATCGATATAAATCACTTTTATTTATTCTCCACTTCTCACAGCCAAACAAAAGCACTCATCTTTAGGGAGTGAACAAAGTTTATTTAATGATTTTACTTTCACGGGTACTTTTTTCCCTCTTCAATTCCCTTTCCCCCTTTTCGCTCCAACAGACCTCTTCACAATCGCCCTGCAAATAATCGAAATCGTGCGTGAGGTTTTGCATCGATTGAGTGTTTGAGGGACGATTGTTTAATCGATGGAAACTTAATCGCCGACGGCGGTCGATGGGGCACAAGAGAGTCACATCGGTAAACAATTCCCTTCAGAGAATATGCCGGTGAGATGTATAAAAATATTGTCGGAAAGAGTTTGGCAGAAAAAAAAGGGATAAACAAAGAAGTGAAAGTGCGTTTCGTCACTGAATAAAAGGCTTTGAACAATCTTTGAAGAAAAAGAGGTCTGGCAAAGTCAGTCTTTTAACCTCAAAATGGTTTGCATTTTGCTTAAGGCTGAAGATAAAAAGCAAAAGCGCAGTTTTATTGGGAATTTTAAAAAGTGTCATTTTCAACATGTTCATATGGTCATTTTCTTAGTGCTTTTTGAATATGTAATATTGAAACTTCTTTAGACAAATGCAATGATTATGGATTCTGAATAAATTTGAAGGGTATATCAAGCTCATGTACAAGATTATCTCCCAAAGAATTTAATATTGAATCTACAACCATAAACGAAATTCTGACGTTACAACGGTCTTGCTCTTTAAAATGCCATTTTTTCCTAGTCAAATTATATTAAGATATTTTATGGATTAAAAATGAATTAAGAATGATAAGAAATTTTACTTATAATATATAAATTTATTTTGATTAATTAATTAATTTGGTTAATTATTAATTAAGTAACAAATCAGGAGACACCATTTTGAGATGAGAGACTGAAGCATCTAAATCTCAGTCTTATTGAAAAAATTTCCAGAGCTTATGTTAACCTACGTAACTTCCAAAGGATTAACAAATTTGGTGAGCAGTATACTTCCAAAGGTCATAGAAAAGACAAAAAAAGGGTGAAAATAGAACCATTTTGAGTGAGATAAGGAACTGAAAAATTTAAGTTTTTTATCTTATCGAAAAACTTGTGGGAACTCAAGTCAAGCCACAAAGCTTCATACAAAGATTGATGAATTTCATGGGAAGCATACTTCCCAGACCCTAGAAAGGATTAAGTAACGGGGAGGGAGAAATAAAACCATTTTGTGCGAGATGAAAAATAAAAGCATTTAAGTTTCTGTCTTATTGCAAAATCTGTTAGAACTTTTGTCAACCTATATAACTTCAAAGACTGGTGAACTTGGTGTAATGTATCCACAATGGGACTAAAAACGATGAAGTAAAGGAAGAAAATAAAAAAAAGTGCTAAACAATAAACTTTGATTAATAAAATTGGCTTAATGTCCTATTTTGATATATTTAAACATAATTAGAAAATTAAATTCTCGATTCTAGCTTCCCCTGGTATCAAAGTATTAAAGTTTAACATATAAAGACAAAAGTTCGTTCTTTATTTGGTTTTACTTTGAATATTATGATGTAAATATGCCATTGTTAAGTGTAAAGTAATTATATTTGAGCAAAAGAAAAAGAGTCATTTAAAAGAGAAATCAAAATAGGCTATAATGCAATTACTTTCAGATCCTCAGACATGACTTTAATTGGATGACTAACTGAGAGTGGGGTAATTTTTTGAAACATCATGAAGTATTAATTAGCTATTAGATTCTTTCTCTGTATTCAAATGGTGATATTTTACGAAGTAATTTGGTTTGAATCGCCTTTATTTCCAGGTTGGTAATTCACTCAGCAAGAAGACGAAACGGCTAATCGAGATTCTCCAGGAATGTTCTATTTACAAGATTGGATGGGTCTAGCTTAAGAAATGGCGGATATTAAACTATTATTTGAATTAAATTAGAGGACTTATTCTAAACTTCTATGGAAATTCAGGAAAGTAAATTTGCTAGTTTTTTCTTTTTACTAAAAAGCATTGCTTTCATTTATTTGCCAAAATTACATCCAAAAAATTAGCAATACTTTCCTTAATTTTAATTCCTATTGAAATTTCAAACCAAATTATTACTGAACAACTATTAGATTTTGATTCCAAAAATATTTTTATTCTTTAAAACAATGGCATTTATCCCAAGAGTGACTAATAAAATGGAAAATATCATTTGCCATTCTTACTTAGATTTTGAGTTCATAAATATTTTTTTCGTTAAACGGATGGTATTTAAACTAAGATTGCCCAATAAGATGGAAAATATTTCATACTACTGTTCTGAAACTATAGTGTAGCCATATAATAATGCATGCTGCTTTGAGCAGTCTAATCTATTGGACTAAAAATAGGAAAATCAAAACAGGGACAGACTTGAGCACGTGCCTTTGATTCCCAAAGGGAAACAAGCACCAAAATAGCATCCACCGTAAGAGATAAGGATGCTCTACTATGTACTTTACATTCTTTTGGTTTAATTACTAAAGCACTTGGCCGTAAGAGGGCTTAAAGTATTTTAAGTTGTTTAGCAGATATTCAGTAGAATGTTTTACTACATTAAAAAAAAGCAGTAAGAGGGCATTGTCAAAATCCTTTAACAAAATTAGCTTGTTGCTACCCTACAAGAAATTTTGAAATATATGAAAGAGTTTCATGATAATTTTTTCATGATTTCTGTTTTAAAATGGAAAGGGGATGCAGTAATTTCTGAGTGCAAACACTCTTGATTTCTAGCTCTAATGCAGATGGCACTCACACACTCACTTGCACAACCCCCTTTTACAGGAGTACTTTCACTTATCTCACAGATAAATCACAGAGAAAAAAACCATGCCCGAACCAGAAATCGATCCGAGAGACACAAATAATAGGGAAGACGCGCTATTCCTAGAGTGAAACGCCAGAAACGAGTTTTATGAATTATGTTAACGAAATTAATGTAAAAAATAAACTTTCTTGGCAGAAATTTAAAAGATTTATTTGAAACAATCCAAATAAGATGAATATACCAGATAAAAATCAATCATAATCAAGCAAAGAATGAAAACTCCCAACTTTATAGCAGTGTCATCTAAGGATTCTTTGACAATTCTATCACCTCTGGAATCTGCCAGAAAATGCTAAAATTTCACACCTATCAGATTTTTGAAAAAAACAAATACGAATACCAGAAATGCCAGTCACTGAAAAAGTCATAAAAAAAGAATAACTTCAGTTTTTCTCGAGGATGGTTTAAAGTAAAGGATGTATCAAGGAATATCTATAAAACGAATATCGAATCTCTCTCTTCAGATGGTTGGCAGTTCCACAGCATTCCGTAACGGCGCGAATTGAGGGGGAAGAAACTGATTGATTGAAACTAGAGATTCCAAAACCTCTCATCTTCCTGGGGGGCTCATCTCCGGGATAATCTAAAAAACGGGAAATAAAAAAGGGAAGAAAACCGAGAACGGGACACCCAGGATTGGGAGAAGCTTCAGAAGCCCATCGATCAATCTCCGGGTAGGAAAATCCCGATTCTCAAATGTCGATAATGCTCTGAGAAAATGTCAATCGACACTCCACCTCCGGAAAATTTATTATTCCAGAAAGAGGAGATCCAGTTTCGGCCACGGGATGGTCGCTGATGGTAATTAACCTCGACTTGCGCGAGGCAGTGAAGCTCTGTAAGATTATTGGGGATGTCAGAAACATTTTTTTTCTAGCGAGAGCACTTCGCTAGCGGTGTAAGATAACCTGTCTCGATCTTAAAATTTTTAAATTGCTCAATTGCTCTTTCTCGGCAAAGAATTTTAATTCGCCGAGCCTGTGAAATTCATTTTTAAAGTAAACAGTTTACTGTAAGTGTTTTAATATTTGTAAAATATGAACAAAAAGTAATTTAGATTTCTCTCAGTTTTAAACTATTTGGGATGTCTAGTGTTTCGTTCTTAGCAAAAAATATTAAATATGGATTTTGAATTGCATTCTGTTGATCTATTGGATCTAAAATTCACTGCAAAACTTATCTATAACTGCAATGCAATAATAAGGTACCGTATTTAATTTTTCGACATGTTTGGTATTTAAGTTTATAGAGGCAGGTTGGCAGACTTCCAACCTATTTTTTATTTATGGAAAATTATTTTGGTTTCAATTTACAATCAGAAGTTGATGAAACAATGGAGTAATAATGCAATCCATTAATTGAAATTAAGTAAAATGGAATTTAAAAATAGCCTAACGTCAGGAAAAATTTGTCTTGTTATTAATATTATGTCGTTGAAAAGAGAATTTCTCGAATTTTGAAACGATGTAAAAATTATTTTTGAGTAATAATGTTTTTAAAAGCTCAAATTAATAACCCCGAAATTCAGATTAATTTTCAATTAATAAATTTCATAATTAAACCTTAAGAAAAACACCAACGTGCATATTTCTACCCACCATGGTACATATGATACATTTGATAGCAGTAAATGGGACGGTTTCTCTAGTGAAGCCCCAACAAACACACACATTCATTTTCCTTTTCATTATTAGCATAAACTGGTAGTAAATATTTCAAATTATGAACTAATGAAACTAGGCTTAGCAATTTTAACAAATGTTATTATATCGTGATAGATTACCTGTGAATCCATGCGGACATCTGCAAGCAAAAGTATTGACTGGATATATAGGCCTGAAGAGAAGAGTATCAGACGAAATGAAGCCAGATGCGTTTCCAAATTTTAAGACAGACAGACACTCCTCATAGTTGACACATGGTTCACGAACACATAGGTTGTCATCGAAAGGCAGTACCTGATCACATATGAATCTCATTGTAAACAATTAAAAATGGACAAAAGGTATAAAAAGTTGAAAAAATATATTTATTAGCAAAATAAAGATTTTCCAAATTATTTTTGAATTTAAATTATAATTTTTAAACCTAATATTAAAGGTTTATAATAATTGATTATGGATTTATCTAATGATTTTTCTCAGATTCTATAACATTTAGCACCGATAAAAGAATTCAAATGAGATTAAAATCAATTGTTTAAAATTTAAATAGCATGTTGTTATCCAGAACACTCATACATTAACATTTTAAAACTCTGGTACACACGGAAATGAGAAAAAAAAATCTTTTACAATCATATGGGGAAAATATATCAATTATAAGCCAACAGTACTTTAATTTTTTTTAAGTTTTTTTTCATTAAAAAATGGTATCAAGCAAAGAAAATCTTTCTACAAGTTAAGAAGTCTATAAAATAGTTGTTCAAAAATTTGTAGATCATTTAAAATTAAGCATACCATTTTAGTACCTGGACCAAAAAATATGCTGTGCATCTCTCCAGTTTTTTAAAAGTAGAGTCCATTTGATAAATAACAAATTTTCAAATTTTGTTTCGTCTTCAGAAACATTAAAAACAATTTTAAAATCTTTTGATTCAAATTGATTCCTAATTGTTATTTTAATAACTACAAAATTTATTAAGAAATTGGAATGAAAAATTTGAGTAAAAAATATGCATCAAATTTTAATTTATAAATATTTTGTAAAGGTTTTTTTAATCAAAATTTAAAATTTTTAATAATAGTATTTAAAGATACAAAATAGCCTTCAAATTAGTACTATGTAAATAAAAACGAATGTTATTTCATAAAATTAAATAAATAAATATAAATAAACATAGAAATCAAAGTGAAACTGCTTAAAGAAATTAAAAATAGTGAAAAATGTAGATAAAGAAAATGAAATGTACGGACTCAAGATTCAAGTTATCATGTGAGAACATTATTATTTCAAGTCATTATTTGTTTTAGTAAATTTAAGTAATTAATCAGTTTAAACCGATTTGAAACAACCACGAGGTTTCTTTGTCCCTCTCTCTATTATATATGAAAATTTTAAAACGTAGTTGCACTGTTTTATGAAAACAATATTTTTGTAAGCACAAATTGCTATTTTCTAATTTCTGAGATCAAAAAACAGTTTCATAATTGACTAATCTCAGAACAGGAGTTAAATCCTTCAATGTTTCTTATTTAAGAATGAATGAAGTATTATTTTCCCATTGGGGGAAAGAGAAAATACTTTTGTCAAAACTGTTACTAAGCGCGAGTGAAGTATTTTTCAAACATATTATAAAAATTAAATTATTAATTTCATCCTTAAAAAAACTACATTCCATTAAAATAACAACTATGATGTCATATTTCTACGTCAACCTTTTAAAAACGCATTTGATGAAGAAGAAGCATACGTAATAATAAAAGAATACTGGTAAAAGCAAGTCGACTTTTTTAAAAACGCATTTGATTTCAAAGAAGCATGCTTAATAATAATGCAATATTAGTAAAAGCAGGTAAAAAATATATGCGATAAAAAGACATTGATGAATATTGCCATTTATGCTTTATTCATTGCCTACGCGATTTTGAGCTTCAATGATTTTTTGCTTTCAATTATTCAAAACTCCATAACGAAAGCAACATAAGAGTCTCACATGATAATAAAAATATTTGAAAATATAGTCAGAAAATCGGCTTTTCACTGTAGTCACTTATCTTAAATAAATGAGTAAATAAATAAAAAGAGTAACAGAAATTTTTATACCAGATTGGACCACGTGATCTGCATTTTCTTACCTGTACATTAGATAATCTTGCAAGGATCGCCCTATTAAGGTAGACTCTCTCCTGTAAATAGTGTGGTGGGTAATAATCATCCGGATCTCGAGAATCCGGCCTTCTAACCGAAAAACTCACGTTCAAAATTTTAGCTTCAACATCGGTGTCATCCTACAAAAAAAAAAGATTTTAAAAAAAATTTCAGAACCATAGTATATATATTTGTTACCAAAAAAACTATTTAACAAACCTTTGCTTAAAATAAAATGGATTCGTTTCACATTAAAATATTTAATATGGAATTGTTGATGTCTTGATTATTTTTAAGCATAAAACGTTAGAGGCATCGATACTGAAATTTTATAAAGTTTTGTCATTTATTTAAAGTAGAATCGAATAATATGCAATCCTAAAACGATCAAAAATTTTTTTCCGCAAAAATTTATATTTTATATATTATATATATATATATATGCCATTTCACAAAGCTGTTACAAATTTATGAAAGTACAGAAAGACTTTTTGATTTTTTGTTGGTTTTTACTGATTTCAGAAACATTTTTGTGTATGAATTTTTCTCTAAAATTTATGGAAACTCTTATTAAAAATTTTGTAATCCATAATAAATTGGACAACATTTTTAGCAGTCAACAATGCATATTTTGTTCACCATTACAAGGATGTGAAAATTTTATTTTAAAATCTTGACACATTATTTAAAGATAAAACTTTTTAATTAGGGGTTAATTTATGTAATGGCATGGCCATAAATGTTCTTAAAATGTTAAGATTAAATGGATTAAAAAATTAAATGTTATCAACATGAGCTGTGCGATGCATTATAAAATGCAAAATAATTTTTTACATTTCATATAGATTTCTGTTTGCAAACTTGCCAATTTTAATCCGAGTATTTCAGTTTCTCGGTTGATTGATATAAAATAATAAAATGAAATACAACCACATTTAGTCTTTATTGAGAATTCTCTATTTAGATAAAAATGAATTTCAAGAGAAGCAATTTTTCGTGGTTATATCTTAACAATAAGAAAATACTAGAAAATCTGTAGTAATCGAGGATAATTTTTAATCTAAATGCTGTCCCAAATTAACGGAAGATTTGAATTTGCCACCATTTATGCAATAAAGTGTTAAAGCTTTATTAAAAAGCCATTTGACAATTGATAGTTTAGTGTTAATAAAAATGGAGCGTTTCACGATAGAACAATATTTTTTTAATTGTTGAACAATATTTCAAAAGTACTGAAAGTCTGACTGCCACAGGTCGAAAATTTGAGTATTGGGCCTCTAGATCGTGTGATTCATAATAATTGGGTTTCTTTTTATGGGGTTATTTGAAGTTAAAGGTCTATGTTAACAAGCCCACAAGCACTCTTGCAATGAAGGAGGAAATTCAACTCTGCATTAAAGAAATTCAACCACATTTATACAAAATGTACGTTTGAGCCAACAATGTAGCAGACTGGCTATCTGAGAGTTCCATACTTTATCCTACCCTGTGTACTTTACAATTTGAAGGGGGGAAAAAGGCGTTTTCTTCATTTAATTCAAATTTTGCATTAACACGTTTTTCCAAAGTATAACACGCCATTTCTACTAATCCTAAAACTCCCGCAATTAAGTGGTTTTTTTTTTATAGGATTGGCAAAACTTTACTGCACGAATGGTAGCATGTTCAAATCTTGCTTTAATTTTGGGACACCCTTCATATTGAAAATGGCATTAAATATTCCTAATAGCAGAAGTTATCCTACAGTATTATTCATAATATTGTACAGCATTCAAAATATCCGATGACGTGGAGATATCAAATAAAATCTTATGCTTATATAGAAGTAAAAAACAGCATAAGTAGCAGGAACTCAGCTTAAATTAAGAAAGGAAATGTAAGACAATTATTTCAAATTTCAAAAGAACTGTTCTAAATATTATCAGAAATAGAATCCAATTTAGCAATGAATCCAAATTTAACCCTTAACTGGGGACGTGCGGTCTGTGAGACCGTTAGAGGTGGACCTATTCTATTTTTAACTCAATTGAATAGACTGACCTTGTAACTTCTTATTTCGTGAATTTTAGCAACGTCAATCAGATCGCTCCTCCCCGTTGGTGTCTCAGTGACAAACAAGATTTAGCAGATGGCACGAAAACTTGGGCCAGGAAATATCTTCCAATTTACTGTTTCTATTATGAAGCAATGCTCCAGACAATTTCAATGAAGTAGAAAGTGATTTTAGTGATAAGGACAATTGTACAGAAAAGTTTTCGATGAAAGTACGCATTCAACCGATTCTGATATGTATGTTCAAACATAATTAATTTTTCTAGTGATAATTCTTTTTGAAAAATTTATAAAACATATTAATATACCAAGAGATATACATACAGAATTTATAGGCTGATTTTTATAATGGTTCTTAAAATCAAAGTTTAAAATGCCCTAATAAACCGTACTATGAAATTCACACAAGCCGATAAAAAAAAGTTATTTTACCCATTGTCAGTTTTTTTTTTTCATATAATTGCTGCACATTATACTGTTTTGTCTATACCTTTATATACTGGACAAATAAATATGATTAAAAAAGTATAAAATAATATGTTTTTTCACGAATATTATTTATTGTTACAGTAATTTGAGAAAAAAGTGTTTTTTTCCAACGCATTTAACTTTTCCAGCGGTAAAATATTTTGACAAATTTCTAAAACATAGTTCTATAGTACGAAAAATGCCTGTAAAATATATTGGCTGATTTTCAATCTAATACTTTCAATGGAAAGTTTGATTTGGATGTAAAGAAAATGGGAAAATAGTACCTCCCCAGTTACGTCCTAACTTTTCACTGACTCAGTTAAGGGTTAAAATGGTAGAGAGAACTGCGAATGTTTCATGTATACTCAAACTTGTTAATCTTTAAAAATAATAGACATCAAAATAGACTGTTTCGAAGAAATGATTGGAAGTGTAAATAATGTCAGAAATATATCACAGTTTCATAGGAAGAGCAGGTGTCTAAAAAAGGATGGAAAATTGAACTGGAGTGGAGGGGGGGGAGTCTGAGTGTTGATCCTAAAACTAACGACATACGACATGAGCGAAGGTGGCTCCCCCTATGGCAGATAGCAGCAAACTTTTCAAGTGGATAGAAAGAAGGATGGAAGATTCCGTCTGATGACACTTTAATGGCCCGTGTTCTTCGAAAAGTTTTAAAAGAAGGATAACAGCTTGATCAATCATATCTCGAAAAATTGTCACGAAGAGATCTCAAGCAAGAAAAAAGAAATAAATAAAAAAACTCAGAATTTATTTTGTTTCACTAGTTTATTTTTTTATCTACTTGAAATACGGAAAAAGCAAAAATCGTCTGCTATTTGCACAATTTTGTATCTCTTTTTTTTTTCTTGTATTTTGAATCTGTTCTCCAAATTCAAACATTTCTTTTTAACGCCATTTAGGAGAAATTTTGAAATATCTATTTTTTTTTCAAAATTCTAACTTCATATCTACGTGATATTAAAGATGACTTCCAAAAATGTTTTTAAACTTTTTTTTTCTCTCTCTCTCTCTCTTTTTAAACCATTTATAATCACTCAAAAAGTAGTGCTTACAACGATTCAATTCATTTATCATACGCACTTCTGGTACTGAAAACTCATCAAGATAGACATGCAGTAGCGTAAAACAGATGAACTGTCCTATATTTTTTAACTAATAATCAGCAAAAGATTAAACTCTATTTCATAGATATATCAAATAATGGTAAAACAACGATATTGTCATTCAAAAATATCTCCCGGTGTTGTTATAACAATTTTCCGATTTAAGCAACGGTGAAGTGAAATTTATGAGAAAAAATATAAAAAGAAAAAAAGGAACTTTAAGGAGGGATCTAGGAAAACATTTTTCATTTTTAGTACGAACTCTTTATTCAATCCCGGAAATTTCATGAATCTAATAGAAATATCTTCGCCAATTTTACAGATAACTCAATTAAATCTTTTTCCGTCCTTTTATCATGTTATAGAGTACATTTTTCTAATGGAATGTTTTAAACTGCCTAATTTATTTTTTGCTTTAATCTTTCTAATTTATTTTTTGCTTTAATCTTTCTAATTTCCCTTTTTTGCCACAAGAAAGCTGCAACACATCTTATTAAACTTAGCAAAGTCATTTTATTGTAAGTAGCTTTGATTTTCTAGATTTTCGAGACACTGTTTGGAATTTAATAGGTGTATACCGATATTTTGTTTGGAATCAGTAATTTCCATTAGATATACCCGTACATTTTGTAAGGAAGCAGTAATTGTCATTTCTATCTAGAGTACCGATCTTCCTGTATATTTTGCTAGGAAGCAGTAATTGCCCTTTACATCTAGAACATCAATCCATCCTCCTCTCTGCATATCTTGTAAGGAAACAACAATAATCTTTTCTCATCCAGATCCTCAATGTCCTTATATATTTTTTAAGAAAGCAGTAATTATTATTTCCATCAAGAAACCGATTATCCTTGTGTGTTTTCTAAGGAAGCAGTAATTGTCATTTTTATCTAGAATACTGATCTTCCTGTACATTTTGCAATTAAGCAGTAATTGTCCTATCCATCTATAATACCGATCCCCTAGTACGTTATTGTAAGGAAGCCGTTATTGTCCTTCTCATTTAGAATACAAACCCCCCCCCCCTCCTACATTTTGTAGGGAAGTAGCAACTATCCTTTTCATCTAGAATACCGATTCCCCTATATATTTTGTAAGGAAACAGTAATTGTCCTTTCCATCTAAAATACCGATCTCCCTGTATATTTTGTAAGGAATCAGTAATTGTCCTTTCCATCAAGAATACCGATGTTTTGTGTATTTCGTAAAAAAGCAGTAATTGTACATTTCATGATAAATACCAATGTTTTGTGTATTTCGTAAAAAAAGCAGTAATTGTGCATTTCATGATAAATACCAATGTTTTGTGTATTTCGTAAAAAAGCAGTAATTGTCCATTCCATTTGAAAATACAGATCTCCCTATATATATTGTAAGGAAGCAGTAATTGTCTTTCTATCAAAAAATATCAATATCACAAATAAAATATTAATTATTATAATTTAAGTGCCTTAATAAAGAATATTTATAAAATGTAGGTAATCCATATCCCATACATGAAAAATAAATTAATTCATTGCTCAATATTTTAATGTCTATCTCTTCTGTTAGACAGACAGAAGTATAAAGGCTGAGTAGTAATATAATCAACTAATTTACACTGAACACTAATTTGAGACAAATATTAGAAATGTGAATGAAACACTTTATTATATTATTATTCGTATTTTTTTTATATTGGATTAGGTTTTCGCTATTAACCCTTTTTTGCCATTTACACCCCGTTTTCTTTTAATTACTTTCTTGAAAAGTAAAATTGGATAAAACGGCATAGTTAAATTTCTACATCAACTGCAAATACTGGCGTAACCAATAGTACCTTTAAACTGTAACACCTTTTCCATTAGTTCATTTTAACATTTGAGTAAATGACACAGCAGATATTGCATAAAATTTTTAAGCAAACAACTTAATTCTATTTTAGCTAAATTTGAAACATTTATCTGCCCCGAAATTTGGAAATGCATCAACGCCTACTATATGTCAACAAGTTCATGTTGAAAAAACAGAAGCAAATAGACATAATTCTTAAATTGTGTTTTCTAGCCTGTCTGCTCAAGTTGATTTACTTCTCCTACACCGCCATTTATAAACATTAAAGTACTTAAATTTTTATGGGCCACATAAATCACATTAAGATAGTAATTTATGGATGCCTAGAGATAAAAAAAACTAAGTAAACAGACTTACTATAGAATATCAACAACATCAGACACCCATAAATTTGGCTTATTTCTGCCAATAAGTTCGACTTGTTTTTTTTAGATAAAAATTTACATGCTTTTTTATGCTTCGAGTGCAATTTATTACTCTTTCGGAACTTCTTTCAGTAAATTAATGTAACCATTTTTAATTCTCATGTTATCATATGAAATATTAATTTTTTCTCATAAAACTTTTGCCATAATTATTTTTAAAATCAAAATTTCACCTTCAAAATAGTCTAGAAGTATTGCATTTGTTTCCGGCTGCAAACTATTTCAAAACTTTTTCGTCGAATCTTTACATTTCTTTTCTCAATAAAATTATCGACAATTCAAAAATTAGTTTGCAGTTACAAAGTAACTATTAATTGTTCAATTATCAGAGGTTTTTTTTTGCGCACGAAATTAGATTGCAAAATAAATTATTCTTGTCATATAACGTTTTATCTTAACATGCATACGTATGGATATAAAATTTCACATAACTCTATACAATCGCATTTTCTGCTTTCATTAATTTAATTCTCAATAGATAATCAAATTATGTCAAATGATAAAAATGGTCATTTTTACGTTCTCGAATTCAGAATAAAGTATGATAATCACCAATTAAATTCGAACTAGAGGTTTTGTCGGATCTATTTTTTTAAATCTTCCATAATTCGAAAAACACATTTTTGGAAAATGTCCGTCTGTTTATTTGAGACAAAAATAACTCAAAAAGGCTTTGATCTATAGAGTTGAAATTTATCAATCGGTTTGAATAGCAAATTTGCAGTTTTTTATCTGCATGTTATGTTGGATTAATTCCATTCAGAAGAAAGCCGTTTGTCAGGTTCTTCGAATATAAGTAACCATGATAACTACAAAACAAAGAAAGGTAGATAAGATTCAGCACACCGAGTTAATATCTATAGTGTATGTGATGATATCTTAATAAGCTAGTAACAGCCACTGGACATTGGTTATCACTTTTTTCTAGCAGATATGTTCGTAATAATAAGGGCACCTTCGGAATCAAATATCCATGCTAGAGTACAATTGCCACAAGCCACATTGGTGGCCTTGAGCAATGAACATTCTCTTCGCTCGCCATAACGCTTGGCACGACAAACACGTTCTTCCCTCGCCATAATGCTTGGCTCTATAAAAATCGTTCCACCGACTCACTGGTGGGGGAATATTTTAATAAGTCAGTAACAGCCATTGGGCATTGGTGATCACTTTTGTCTAACGGATTTGTTACTCGGCTGCAAATTGTAAGAGCGCGAGTTCGATCCTTGGCAGAATTCTGATCTCCACATTAGCGTAATACTGCTACCAGCTACATGTAATTTTGAGCGAAATCCACCCATGTGTTGACTGTCTGTCCGTTAGTATTTTCAGAATTTAACGCTATAATTCAAAAATGCAATGATTTAAATATATCAAATTTTATACGAGAATTTGTGATTATGAGCGGAATTGTGTCGAATGTTTTGCTTCAATCGGTTTAGAAAAACAAATCTAAAACAAAAATTCGATTTTGGGATAACACATACCAGGGATTATTCGACAAATATCTAGCTAAATATCGCATGAAAGATTCAATAAATATGCTAAATTCACGCCCAAAGTTAACATTTCTTAGTTACTAGCCATCTGCATCTGACGCATATCCTGGACTGATAAATTTATTACAGAGTATTGAGAAAAATTGGGGAGATTATTCCCACTGTTTTTAAGTTAACGTACAATATTAAAATGAAAATCTGAATAAAATATAAAAGTAGTGTTTCTAACAGAGAAAACAGCACTTATGGATTTAACAGTAATTCATAATACACATAAAGAAATAATGCATAACAGAAAGAAAGTTATTTGACGTTCATTCGGGTTCTCAGTAAGAGAATTGTTGATATGTATTGATAATAGGTGGTTGATAATATCGCAATTGACAATACTAAACATCTTGTAATTATTCAAAAGCCATACCTGTACATTAAAAACGAAGACATTTTCTCTAGGGCACGGAATGATGGCGGCCAGTCCTTCCACAAAGAAGTCAAAAAGAGGCGATAGGAATGTTGTCTGCGTCATGTCGTCCAGACGTACCGTTACACTGTTGAACAGCATGGCCTCAGACACAAGTCGAACACGAAGTTGACATTCCGCTTGTACCTCGTTCACACCATCTGAAACAGAATATAAACATCAACATTTGGGATCGGATTTTTTTTTTTTTAATATTTAAAAAAAAACCGAAAACCATATAGATTGGATAGTAATATTCTGTTTATTACACTGCCATTATTTTTGAAATTCTACTCATAAGACAATAATAAAAATTAACATTCAAAATACCAACAAGACATCATGATTACTTAACCGATTTCATATCAGCGAATCAACTTGTAATATTTTTATGAATTAATCTTAACAAGAAGTGAACTTGTATCGGTTTACAATACAATTTTAATCGATTTTAAAACTAATATATAATGCCACTACTTTGTCTTCAAAAATATTATTTTTTTATTGCTATGAATTAATAAATACTTAAAGAGGGATATTTCAAATTTTCTGGATATATTTTACTTTGCGAGTTATATTCATAATTTTTTGTCAATATGTGTATTTTATTCATAATGTTGGAATAAAAAGTAAAGTCCTTTATGCTACTAAATAACCCCCCCCCAACAGAGAAGTATTATATGTTAATATAATTATTTTTAAAACTCCATCCTAAACTGTTTATACTTAAATATAATTATATACTTCTAGGTAAAAAAATGCTTAGATGAGATTAAAAAATATATATTTAGTAATTTCAATGGGTAAATATGTTGCTGAAAATATTACGAAGTCTAAATATTTATACTATTTTAAGGCCATTTGTTAAATATTCTTAACATAGTAACATTTTAAACAAAATAAAATACCTTTCTGTAACTAAATCATGAAACTTTGAATAATGCAATTTCAGATAATTTCAACTGCTTTCTCAAGAAACGATTCACAAAGCTATGCACGGCACAATCTTAATATAAAACAAAGAACTTTAGAATGAAATATAGCGGTGTAAAACTGAAAAAAAATCTCTAATTTTGATGGCAGAAGAATATGTCAGGTTTTAAAATGTTGGTATTTTAAAAATTATATTAAAAATGACTAATATGACTACAGACACTATTAAAAAATTGGAAAATAGAAAATTTTTTGAGCAATGCATTAATAAAATAACGATATTTCTTTACCAGATTTAAATTACTTGTATGATTGAAAGTAAAAAGATATCTTTAGCGTTTCAGACATTAATTATTGAACATTTAGACGCTATAAAGAATGGAATCCCCGTACATTGTTATTAATATGAGTTAGAATATGTTATATGTAAATTTTTCAAATGTTCGTTCATAAAAAAATGACTAAACATGAATAATAAAATATAACTGTATAAAATTATTAAAAAAAAACATAACTATATAAAATGATTATAATTGTACATAACGACTTTACACAATATAAAAAAAATTGAGTCATCGAAAGTTTTTCAGAAATGCGTTTATTTTCTCAAACACAATAAAAGGTGTTTCTTTATAGGTTAAAGCATTTGTTTGATTGAAAGCATAACGCTATATTAAGAGTTTCAGACATTAGCCATTGGGCATTTATACTCGATGAAAATGTATATTCTGATGATGATGTTTGCTTAAGAAAGCTATTTTTCTTTCAATAGAGCCATTCTTATCGCCAAAACTAAATTTCACGAGAAAGGAATGAAAACTCAAAAGAAATTCAAATCTAGAATTATTGATATTCATGCACTCGATAAGTAAACTCTCTTTTGTTCAGCAAAATCCCAGCAAATTATTCTTCCACAAAGAATAGAAGAAAACAAAAGTCTTATACGTTTCGGAAAACAAGACTATAAATGTCAACGAATAGCTCCATGTTCTATGTTTATTGAATCTCCCCAAACACCTCACTTTACAGCAATTTCTTTTCGTAATTCCCCGCGTCTTCACTCCTGTGCAAAACTACATAAAGAAGCTTTCATTCCGCGAACACAAAACAGACTTCGATAACGAAAAAGCATAAAAACGAACCTCTTCCACACAAAATCTATCTAAAAATCACATTTTCATCACGCAGAACGCGAAGTAATAGTTGCGCTGTTATTGAAAAGCGCCCTCGGCAACATAAAGTTTGAACGCAGCAACGGTGAGCAACAAATTTATGCTCCCAACATTTCACCGAGAAAAGAAACACCAAACAATTCCGTAAACAAACTCCTCGTTGCCATAAAAAATAAATTTCATTCTAAAGTTCTCTATTTTATATTAAGTTTTTATTTCCCCCCAAAACCCGAAGCATTCGCTGTAAAAGATGAAATATGCTTCCCTTTTAAGCTACGAAATAAATCTTGCTTTATTAATTCCGCCCAGAGAGAGATTTTTTGGATGGTTTTTGAATTTTTTTCTTTGAAGACTGTTTGGCGAGCCTAATTTTTGGATCTGCTTTTATTTGTTCATTCACTTTCTTCGTTCGTTTTCCATATTGAGCTTGCTCTTTTATAGCTGATGTGGTGGCAACCTTTATTTGAGGAAATCCCACACGGTTTTATGTTTGGAATATTTTCTAGTCACTTAAAAATAAAAAGGGCGCAAATTTCAAAATGGTTGCTCGGCGACAAGAATTTGTCGATACTTATGAGATTATTCGTCGTGAAAGTGCTTTTCTTAGACTGAAAAAGTTAAAGCTATTTTCCGGAGAAAGGGAAAGAGTGAGTAAAGAGTACAGAAAAATAACTGTGTCTCATTTCTCATATAAGCAGTATTTTCAATCAAAAAAGTTTTTTTTTTCCGAATCCCAGTTATTTTCTCAGTTTATTTGAAAAGTTATTTAAAATATTTATTAATGTGAAAAACGAATAAAATATTTCGGCGCAGGAATTTTTATACTAAATGATGCGAAACAATTATTTCTGTCGAATATTTAATAGTTATTAACAATTTCAACCCTACTAGTGAGATATCTCGTTTTTCAAATACTTCCAATTACATGTTTATGAGGGCTAAAATTTATTATGTCAGTTTAGACAGGTTTAACTTTCCAATGTACAGCTGAAGAACACTTTCACTTTTTTATATTTAATTATGTATTTATTTTGAATAGAAATAGAACCTGTAATTGAAAGTATCTGAAAGACGAGATATTTCGTGGGTAGCGTTGAAAGTGTTCATAGATTCAATTACTTTTAAAGCAAATTTATTATTTCTTTTATAAATAACGGAAAAGCAAAGCGATATACATTATGTAAACAAAAATACAAATTAAAATATTACATTTTAAATATTTTTTAATACATTTCTTATTTTAACTTTAAATAAGAGCATATCTTCTAACAGTCTTTCCATGCTTTATCAAACTTTTATTAAATTTTATTATTAGTCAGGAGAAGAAAGGGAAATCTGAACGCTCATAAAGCTTAAAATCAAAAATTGTAATTATACGTGAGTCAAATTATTATACCAAATAGTGCAATTAGTGGTATAAATTTGTCTGGCCACAAGAATTTGTCGTTATGCATAAGAATATTCTTCGTTAAAGTAGTTTTTTATTTTTTTAATAAGAAAACAAACCAAATTCATTTTGAAAAGTGAGAGAGGAGAAATGGAAAATAACTATCCGACATCGTTTTTTCTCCAATAATCAATGTTTTAATCAAGTTTTAGCAAAGTTAATTTTAAAAGAGACTCACAAATTAATTTTCAAACTAATTCACAATTTTTATAAATGAAGAAAATTAAGCAGAATACCTGAAAGCAAAAATTGCTTAAAATAATGAACAGCACAAAAACTATTAATATTGGACACTATTGAGTTGTAAAATGTATCCATATATTTATGCATTCCATATTTATTGTATTTTGTATATCGTTATATTATGTGAATTTTGTTCAGATGATTTTTATATTGTTAACATTGAACAATCTTAACTATAAAAAACAAAAATTTTGTTGCGTTATTTTGCTTAAGTTTAGTTTTCAATGCAAACTTTTTTTTTTTTTTTTTTTTGCTAAAGGAGAATTTAAGGTGTGAAATTATGAATAATGTTCTGAAAAATGAATAAAAATTAAGCAATAAAACACGAAGTAAAACATAGTTAATTCAAAAATTTTAAATTCAAATCCATTTGGTTTTTTTTTCTTTACATTTTTTTGGTACTGTAATCACAAAATGCTATATTTATCTTTGAAACGAACTTATTTTCATTAATTCAAATTCAAAATTAAAATTCATACTTTCTTTTTTTTTTTATCTCTAAAATGTTTCCATGTATTAAATGTATCTGTACTTTACCCCAAATATTACACGTAGATTAATGAATTATTTACGTCAATAAATGCCTTAAATCTTTTATTTCGCTATGTATTTAATCATAATTTTTTTTAAAAAAAATCTGAGCATTTTAAAAGAATTTTGAATTTATTAGATGTGAAATGTATTGAGTGAAATTTTATTATTGAATTGCTACTTAATTTTCACTCACTAGAATAAGTTTTTAAATTGGAGTTTCCCTTAAAAATAATAAAAAAGTTTTAAATCATAATTATTTTATGTAACAATTAATTAAACGTGCTATAAATTGTGCTTTAATTATCAAAATGAGTAACGTTAAATGCAAACTTTTGCAGCCATTTACTAAATTTCTATTTATTTTCTAAACCAATTTTTATTTAAATTCGAATCTTTGAATATCCGTTAGTGAATTATTATCGTTGTCACCGAACTAGACAAATGCCACTAAATTTTAAGTATAAGAATTTAAAAGTCAAGAAATTTTTAAAAAAATTCTTTAACCCAAATAAAAAGCTGCTGAGAATCGCAAGTTAATAACTCTCTCAAATCCAAAATACCAACCGTCACAATTTATTTCCTCTCTAAAAGTCATGATTTAAACCTTTTATGTTGCAGTCTTATTCATCTCTCCACCCTACAATCATCACATTTTTCTACGCTGACTTATTTAAATATTTATAAGTAGAGGGTGTTCAGTAATGTTTTTTAAAGGGTCCGGGCCCACTTTGCAAGTAATCAATAGGCTTAGCAATGATAACACAGCGACAGAGGGATGTTCTTACAGCACGAGTTACGTCACTCTCCCCCACCTCATCAACAACGGGATGGGAAAGCTCGTCACCCCCAACCCCAACAGGCGAGCAGCTCCACCCTCGCTCTTGGAATGCAAATTGCAAACGTGATTTCAGCGATCACTTGACGCTAGTGGTGTCGTTTCGTAATTCTAAATTGTTCATTCGTACCGTTGCTGATTCCTCAATCTATTTGAAGAACCCAGACTGGAATTGATTTTGGCTGAAATCCTCGCTTGAACTACACGATGACCACTTATTATATAACTGTACTTGTATTAAAAAAATACTATAATGAGTTGATTTGACAAAAAATTATTTTGTGTTGAATTAAGTAATGAGTCAGTAATTCGTAAAATGAAAAAGAGTCATTTTCGATTCGTCATTATTAAATAATTCAAGTCACTGCCAGGGATTCGACTTTTAAATAGAAAACCTGATGAAGATAAATTTATTTCACTTAATTTGACTTAAAATTGTCTAAAAAAAATATGATATTGTAAATTTTTAAAAAAATTATCGTTCAACAATATAAAAGTTTAAAGGCTGAAATTTCAAATTCAACAGTAGAAAAAAAAAGAATACATTTTAATATAATTTTATGTAATATTAAGCTTCGTTTACCAATTCATAACTTGGAAACAGAAAAACTGTTTTAAAATTATTTTATGTGCAAAAAACGAATGGTGATTTCAGTAATTTATTAGAGGAATTACATTGAAGAGAGAAACTTCTTTATCAGAATTAACTTGTTTTAAAACTGTAGGAAAAAAATGATGACTAAATTTTAAAAAAATCATAGAACAGTAATAATATAAAGGAATTTAAGTACTAAAATTCAAATTCAGAAGACAAAACTTCAAATACCTTTATATATATTTTTAAAGTAAGAATAAGTTTGATTTAGCAGTACACAATTTTTAAATAAAAAAAGGCTGTTTAAAAATTATTTTATGTGCAAAAAACGAACAGTAATTTCAATTATTTATTAAAGATATTTCATAGAAAGAGGATTGTTTCTCATGATAAGTTCATTTAATCCATCCTTCTCTTAAAAACAAGACACACAACTGTTTTGAAGAAAAAATATAGAAAAAAATAAAAATAAAATAGAAATTGAAACATTATTTCAATTCATACTATTAAGTTCACACTCTCCCTATATTATATATATATATATATATATATATATATATTAAAACTTGTAGTGGGTAACACTTGATGTTAATAATTTTTTTAAATATTAATTAATTCATTTAATTAATTTTCAATACTTTAGATGGAATTTTAGAGGTTGCTAACGAAAATTGAAATCAATAGGCAGTAGCTTAATCTGTAAAATGCAAGGTATTCAGCATTTTTCATGTGAAAGTGAAGAATGCGAGTTCAATCCTTGCGAAAATCAATCATCTTTTAATACTTAATAATTTTTTGATAAATATTTTATAAAAGGTAACTAAAATAAAAACGTTGACCTCAGTAGAAATTTTTTTAACTTCTTTATCACCATCTTAAAATAAACATCCATCCTTATACGTCTCTTTAGTATCCGTATATGTATGCATGATTTTATTATGTTAAAATGCATGCAATTTAAATACCTGTTAATGTATGTAATTTCTTCAAGTATTTATGTTTTGTAGTCATCTAGTTCGCTTGTTTTTGGGCAGCCGGATAGGTATACTTTCCGTGAATCAATTACGCTAGAATATTGACAAATAACTAAACCGAATTTTATCCGATCAGTTCAAAGCGTTTGTGAATTATCGTGTTTCAACATAATCCGAAAAATGTGCTTTTCGAATTCCGGGAAATATGAATCTAGGATTCTTCAAAATCTAACAAATGAATTTTTTGCCATTACATTTCACATACGAGAAAAAAATCCCCAAAGAAATGTATCGTGTTTTCAATTTTAAAATGAAAAAATTGAAGTCGAAATAAAACAAATGAAATATCTCAAAGATCTTGGTTATTGAAAGAAAAAAAAATTCCCTTCAGCAACAATTCACATAAATATAACTCAGCCTCGACAATTTTGAATTCTGTTTCAACACTGATAAAAACAGAAACTAAAACGTGAAGAAAATCTCCTCCGAGACTGCCTCCCCTTTTGGAACTTAAAGTGTGCTCCGAATGTAAACTTCCACCCTCCAATCGTAACTTTAAACCGTAAAAGCTGTGCAGAGACTTGTTTTATTGAGGTGGGAACGCGAATTTTCAATGAAAAACGACCCTCGGAACAAATTTTAAAACCAGCCTGCTCCCAGGACGTGACGCGAAAACAGCAAATGACAATTTTAGATTCTTGCTGCATGGAAAGTCGTAACTTCGAATGTGGAAGCGGTTAAAAAACATAGGAAACAGTACCTAACAATTCGAGATATTTTTACACAGCGATTTTTCTTCACCCCTTACACCAACCCTCTAGGAATTATTTTAAATATGCGTGAGATGAATGATTCTTGTGTGAAAATATCGAGGTAATAAACTGAAACCCGAAAAGACTTCGATAAAATCGTAAATGGAATATTAAGAAACCTATGCTTTCTTGAGGCAAACTAAAAAAAATTTAAATTATGGCTACATTTTCTATCATACATTCTTGTCTCCTGAGATAACTGATGGAATTTAGGAAAAATAGAAGCGAGAAAAAATATGAAAACAAAGATATTTCATTCGTTTTTTTCTTCTTTTTTTTTTCTCTACTAATAAAATTTTATGCTGTAAAGAATTAATAAAAAGCTGACGACATAAAAATCTTTGCTGAAGAAAAGGAAGAAAAACATATTTCTTACGTAACATTTAGAAAAATTAATTATTCGCTGTCTTTGAATGGAAAATATTTTTGCTTTAAAGCAAAGGTTATTATAAAACAATTTTATTTTGAATCATTGTGAAAAAAGAATAGTTGTCAACAAAAATACCCACGGTTAAATAGGATCAATACAGATTTAATAAAACGTTATTATAAAACAGAGTTACAATATTTTGAATCATTATAAAAGCAGAATAGTTTATGTTATCAAAAATACCTGCTGTTAAATAGAATCAACACAGTTTTATCTAAAACAAGTATCAAGTTTAGTAACATTTTTAGTATCAATTTTGAGGTAAGGTTAGTTTTAGCAAGGAAACAATTCTAAGATTTCAAATGAAATATATCTAAACTAACTGATATTAGAACAGGTAGCCCATGTTTCAACTCTTTAATCAATATAATATTTTTGATTTAAAGTTGATTTTGACGAAATTTAAAAAAAATTAATAAAACGATAATATGTTATTCTAATGATCGTGGTAAGATTTTATTTTTAAATGCGAGGAACTTGCTTCTGTTTAATAATATTATATATTGCCAATAAAACAAAGAGATTAAGACGGGGGAAATGTAGCTTTTCGAAAATTCTCAGCATTAGCATTATTTTTTAATCATTTTTTTATGATAGTACGAGTCTGCTTTTATGAATCCAATATTATTTCTTAGGGAAAAGTGAATAGCTTAAAATTTGAATTTGCTTGTGATTCATATATTTAAATATTCATTGCTGAATGACCATGAAATATTCTGAATGTGACAAACACAAAATGATATTTTTGTATTAGTTATAATCTTGTACGATTAGTCATACTCTTCTTAGATATACTGAATAATTTGAATTGCAACAGTCGCAATGTTGTTATGAAAACAAGGAATAAATGTTTAATCAGCAGTCATCAGCAAGAATTACCAAAGTCCTCCCATTAGATCGTACTAGACATATAGTGTATGTTTCCATCATCGTATTAGAACTTGAAGCTCTTCATAAAAAATAATAATCCACGAGTAGAGAAAAATCGAAGTCCACTGGAAATGTTTTATTTATTCATTACTAGGCCCATTCCTACCTTAGAAGAAATAATTTTGGAAATATCGTTTGAAATTTGAAACAGCTGTCTTGCTTAGTTAGGAATAATAGAAAATATCATACTTATTTTCATATCAGAAATGAATACATTCATTGGAGCTGAATAATATATAACAGAGAAGTGTAAATAATTTTTATTCCATTCTTTTTTATTTTATTATTTAAGAGCTTTAGGACAGGCAACATTATTTTTTTTTGCTTGTTTTTCCATCAGAAGAAGAAATAAACTAATTTCTTCACTGTCCGACTCGTAGCATCTGGCATACAAATGACTATGTGAAAAACATGGATTTTTTTTAAGTTCAGTCCGCACACTTGAAGTGATTGACCATGTTGTTGACGGTCATCGAAAATGCAAGTCGAATGGGGAACTGAAGTCGTTTGTAAGCAAAAGAATTGCTGGGGGAGGGGGGGAGGGAATGCTCGAAATGAGCACAACTTCTCTAATCAACGTTCTTTTAAGGATTGTAACACTTCTTACCTCAGATGGTTTTTTGATTCTGATGCTCGTGATCAGGTAGCATGCAAATGTTGTCTTTCGGTTCTTACCCATGTTGATCTTGAGACTCTAAAACGTGAATTTGCAATTTGTAAACGATCTGCTTAGCTGCTCTCTTGTCTTTTCCCGTTTGTTTATGAAGCTCGATTTGGTTAATTTCTAGGTGTTGCGCTATTAGATCTGTTAAGTGACGAATGTTTGTGGAAGCAATCAACACGACATACCTTTGTATATCAAAATATTGTTTATAGATTCACTTAATAATCTGAATCTGCTATGTCTCCTTAGAAAGTTAATTTGACAATAATTCTTGGTTAATAGGTGTGGTAAATAGATCATTTTTTTTAAAATATGCCTATGACTGTAAGTGCAAGTAATAAGTATTCAAAGTTTCATTGCAATCGAATGAGCGGTGCGGCTGCGCATAAGAGACATACAGACAAACATTCATTTTTATTTATATAGATTTACAAGAGCGGCAATGTTCGCAGTAACTGCTCATAATGTCGTCGTCTAGCTGAAACATATGCTTATTAATGATGTGACCGGAGTTTATTTTCAAAAAATTGTTTTAATTATAGCAGTGTCTATTTTTTCCTCCTTAAAGCAACCTCGTAATTTTGGACTATTTTTATAGGTGATTGAGTACATAGGTTCCATTTATAATCAATATAACAAAATATAGAGAGAATTTATTACAAATATGGAGAATTTATTACAACATCAGCAAGGAAAAGATTCGAAACAGAATTCGTCCAAAAATATAAACTATTCTTATCAGGGAGTCGAAAATCTGCGTCACAAGCAAATGCAAATTCAGTATTTTCATCTCTCCTCTAAATATTTTTAAGCCATGTCAGCACCAAGTCATAAAGAGATTGAAATCAAGACATTTAGATTGGAACCAAGGAAAGTAGAGAAATCGACGGATACTATGTTACAAAGGAATAAAGAAAATCCTAACCTTAAATATCTTGGAATTAAATAAAGTCATAACATAAATTGGCCAAAATCCAATCTCAAATGTTGAGATTTGGACGGAATGTCGCGATTCGGAAGCGAAACGTCCTATCGTAATTTCGAAAACCGTTCTCCTATTTCGCTAAGTATCGAAAGTTTGCTAAATCTGACAGAATATCCCCTCCAGATCCGACCGGAAAATAAGCTTCATTTCCTTCGGAACGAGAATGGCCCGAGAAATCTGGAGATTTGAGCAAGTCCATTTCGCCAAATCCGAACCTCCTTCAGACTGCTGATGTCACTGATTAGGATGTTGGAATGACAAGCTTTTACGAGACTTTCTCGGGATTAATTTTTTTATCGGTTGGACAAAGAATAAGTCGGCGAAATCGTCAAATATGTTGTAAAAATGTGGTAAGTTATGGGGGAATCCTAGAAGGGGAAAGTAAAATTGATTCTGCGAAGAAAGGAAGATGTATAAGGAAGTGTTAGAGATCAGATGAAAATATTTAAGAATTGCTTGCAATTTCTTTTTAACGATACCATATGATACTTATATGAATGTTAATACAGAAAAAAAGAAGGGTTTTATTTTCTGTAGCATTTTAAGATGGGTATAATATTTAATAACATTGTCAATGTAATATATATTATAAAGCCAGCAATGGTCAATGCACAAAAGAAAATTTATTAACAAATATCTATTCTAGCAGTATGTTGTGATGTATTCTAAAATGATTGAATTACTTTGTAAAATTGTTATAAATTAACAGAAAAAGTCTATATTGTATTATATTAACATTTTAAGAGATGCGGTTTGCCTTTCAGTTATAAATGGCTTTCAGCGATGGTAGGTAGGTAGTTTGGAGTTTAATGGCGCAAGAGCAAGGTTTGGCTATACTGCGCCAAACAAATGGTATTAAATATAGCCATTTCAAATTCAGTCATACAATTTAAAATTATAGATTCTTATTATAAATAAAAGACAACCAATTATGAATAGTAACAATGTTTTTTTAAAAGAGGCAAAACATATCCCATTAAGGAAATTTTTACAAAAATGGTAAAAGATGAAAATATATCAATATTTAAAAGGTGAAAAAGCAACGCACAAGGTTTTTCAAGTATTTGGTGTGAACAGGAATACTTAAAGGTTCACTGCAAAAAATTTTACGGTCAACCCATTGAACTAGACAATTTTGGGGGCTTTGTTTAAAAATAGTTTTATAAACTGTGGTAGAATCGGTAGAAAGCTCCAGAATAGGTGGAGTCTCATCAATTGTATCATTTGGGTTGTATTCTATTGCATTGTTGGATTCAATTTCATTGCCAGTGTTTGATTGTGCTTATTTGAGGTCACTTTTTCAATTTCAGAGTTGGTTTCATTCATTTTATCATCTGGTTTAGAATTAATGGCCCGTGAAGAGCTAAAATTAGATACTGGTGTGGAGTGGAAGACTACTCGAGGTGAAGTGTTCCAGAATTTAGAATTCAACACATTTTCAGAATTTTGTTTGTGATCTTTTTAATATTTTTTCTTACAAATCACAGTTTTAAATTTATCCAGGTAATGGGGTATTTCTCTAGATGGGACGTTAGAGGTTTTACTTCATGACCAGTTGGCTGAGGAACAATATTACTATTGAGAGGTACTGGCAGAGACGTTATAATAGCTGATTCGGGAGTATTACCAATAAGCATGTTGTTTTCATTGTTTTAAACAACATCAGTTGCAGATGTTTTTTTGATCATAGCAGAGTAGCTAGTACATATTACAGGAGTTTGAGATTTCACAAGTTTGCGAGCTTCAGAATAAGAAAGGTGTTTTTTAAAATTTTGTACTAATTATTTTTTTTGTAGTTGCCATGCAGAACAGTTCCGAGAAAAAGAAGTATGTGCACCTTTGCAATTAAAGAATTTTCCCCGAGATGTGTATTGCGTACTGTCGCGACCTTCATCTGCGCAGCGGGCACAAATTAAGTGTCCCGCGACAAGAAGTTCTTGAATGTAAAAATCGTTGGCACTTAAAACAACGAGAGGTTAGGAATATAGGTCGAACCAACAGGTGCATATAATCCGCCTTAATGTACTCAGGTAATTGCTTGAAACTAAAAGTAAGAATAAGACATTTTGCATTTAGGAGCTGGCCATCCCTCCGTATAGAGATACGCCGTACATGGCTAACTCCTTGTCCTTGCAATTTTTTAGTTCTTTCATCTATCGGTACATTGAATAGCTCCTCACAGGAAATAACACATTTGGAGGAATTAATTGAAGAATGTGGAGAAACAACGACTGGTATATTTTCCAATGATTTTAATTTCATAATTTGTACAGATTGTTTTCGATATTGTACTTCAACCAGCAAATCACTAGATCTAAGTTTTTTAGTACTTTTAACTTCGCCAATATTACCAGTTATATAGATATTTCAAGAAGAAATAGAGAAACAGAGTGAAATGCATCATTAGTATTAGATGATCTTTTGATAAGGAAAAAGGTTTGAAAATTAGGTACTATAGGAAAGTTAGAAACATTTTGCTGCCCACTTTCACTTATCCATAAGATACGGAGGTAATTTCAGGCCCGACAGCACCACCCACCACGGAGCCCAACAGGGAAAGGTAATTACCAGCTCTGGTCATTTCCGGCCTCGGCATACACCCTAGTGATGATCAGTACCTATACGCTGGGAGTTACCCTCGGGGACAGTGACCACCCTTAACGCCAAGCCCAAGGTGTAACCCCTTCACTTGATCTCTACCAAATTAACCACTCAGGTAGCCAGCAACTAACCGATTGATACATCGGGTACCCCAATGCACCACCTGTCTAATGGGTCGCCACGCACGGCAAACACATGGGGATATTTGCTGTCCATGAGAAGCAAGAAGCAAATAGAGAGGAGACAGCTTCACATGGGGCTGTTCACACCTCACCTACCCTCGATGGGAAGGAAGGCTCAGGAACACAGTAGAAGGTGGAGGGAAGAATAAATTGAAAGGAAGTAAAGATCCCCACCACAGGAGGTACCACGGGACTGGGACACCCGTACTCACCTATAGTAGGTGAGCCCCTGAGGGGGCATTCAATGTAGACTTCCCAAGATTTTTATAGACCGAAAGATATTATACGAAATATTTTGAGCCCAGTGCTTCCAATTTGGAAGTCAGACTCATAATACGAGTTCGACTAACATCGATATGCCAAATAATAGAAAGAGAGAGCATGAAATTAGCTACGGGATTTTCTATAACTTCAATTATAAAGAATAAGAAATCCCTAGCTCAGCATTTAAAAGAGAAACAAGAAGTCTAAGCTAAATAAAAGCCGAACCAAAGAAAGTTTCAACAACAGCAACTAGCCCATTTTAAACCTCTGGGAGTGGTACATTTCCCTCCCTCAAAGTTTCTATTACACTTTCTTATAAATTTGTCGTGGCAAAGAAAGCCTCACAAAACTCTGGCATAAAATAGTTCAGCAATATTACCTTTTGGTGCGGATTCAGCATTTTTATTGAGTCTACTATGCCATCCTTGAAGATTTATTTGGCTATTAAACCCTAGCATGCGCTAAAAATATACAAAAATTGATTTTGTGTTTTACACAAGGTTCTCTCAACCGATTAAAACAACAAATTTTGCACAAAATAGATCTTGCAGTCACAAATTCCCATAATAAATCTGATATATTTAAGTCATTGTATTTTTGAATAATCTAATTGTCATGTATATGCAAATACAAGAAGACAGACAATCATTCCTTTGTTGTAATTGGCTCGAAATTTGACGTCTACAATATAGATGTTAAATCTGTGTATTTATCTATCTAGATTTCTTCGTTTTGTAATTATCGTTTTAACTTATATTCGGACAGACGGACAGAACAGATTTTACACAAAATTTGATAGAAATCTGTAAATTTGATGTAAAGACCGTGATTAAATTTAATCCGTCTAGATCAAAGCTTTCTAGAAATATCTTTTTCCAGAAAGCTAAGATCTAGACGGACACACGGACATTTTATAAAAATGTGTTTTTTGACTTCAAGGAGATCTAAAACCTGGACATTTTTCAAAATCTCAAGTTTGAATGTTTTGATGCTGACTATACTTTCTCTATACTCCCAATACGAGAAAGTAAAATGGATTATTATATTATATTAAGCTTCTTGTTAAGTCTTTATTCATTTGCTGTTATTATATTTTCTAGAGCAATTAATTTTTCGATAGTTTTTATATAAACTTTAAACAATGTCCATTAGATTTTCAACCAAAATTCAAAACAATTATTGAAAACCAAATCACAAATTTTGAAAGTAGATTTTTTAGAGCGATACTATAAGCTTTGCATAAGAAAATAAACCCTTTCATTACCTTCTTCACCCGTAAAAAAAAGCAGTAACCAAAATATCAACATCTCAACTTTTCAGTGAGTAGAAAGAAACTAACGAGCTTCTTTGAAAAAACATCCGAATTGAAAAATAAGCCTTGGTTTCATATTTCCGGCACTTGTAACATAAGATTTGTTGCCGAAATAATCTGCAGTTACGAAAGATGGGGGATGTTATTACTGTCGAATGACAAATCGAAGCTCAGTTGCAATACACATTTCACATTTGATAAATAATAGACGTCCTGCAACTAATTAGAATTTTAATTTAAGGGAATAAGATTTTGAATTAATTAGAATTTTCAGTAAACTTAAAGGGATGAAGACTTCGATCTTCATTCTGATAAAAATGCAAAAAGCGGAAGATTGCATAATAAACAAATAAGAGTGGTCTCCAGGAAACCTCACATACTCTCCATCGAAAATATTATACCAGAAAAGGCTTTGTATTCCATTAGCATAAAATAGGTACTAAATATTAATCTTTGGCAGGAATTTAACATTTTTACAGAATCTATCGTGTCATCCTTGGTGAGTTATTCAGCGTTTATCCTTTGGCACGCATTAATAGTGACCAAAAATCAAAACTGCGTTTATTTGTGTTGCATTCTCTCAACCGACTGAAACAGACACTTGTTAAAAAGCTACACTTGTAGTTGAAAAATCCCGTACTAAATTTTATATATTTAACTCCTTCCGTTTTGAGTTGCCGGCTTTATATGTTTCTCAAAGTAAAGACTGATAAACGGTCAACCTTTAAATGGATTTGGCTAAAATTTTGACAGGTGCTTGTCTACACTATAGATATTAATTCTGTGAGCCAAATTTCGTCTTACTCTCTTCGCTTTGTAATTGTATTAATTTGTATTCGAACAACCGGACAGACAAGACTTCTTCTGAGCGAAGTTTGCACAAAATATGACAGAAATCTTCAAATTTAGTGTAAAGACTATACGTCGAATTTCATCTATCTAACCCAAAGCCTTTTTAGGTTATCTTTGTTACAAACAGACTGATTGATATTTTTCAAAAATTGTCCTTCCCCCCCCCCCTCGAACTCAGGGAGGTTTCAGGAAATCGTCAATGTCTGGAGTCCGAATTTTTTCAGGTTTATTATGCTCTCTCTGTACTATGTATACAAAAACGTTTTTAAGAATCATTCAAAGATATGAAGAAGAATCTTCAAAAATTCGATCTTTAAACGTGTAATCTTCAATCAAAACGCAGACGAGGAAAATATTAAAGAGTAATTTTGTATCAAAAACAAGTAATGGAGAAAACTAGTTTCCTGAATTCGAAAACACTATCTGCGAATGGATTAATGGTAGATGGAAAAGTTTTTTTGTTGTTTGGTGGCTCCAAGCTTGTTTTTGTAATATAGAGTCGAGTTAAAAAAATTGAAAGATGATGTTCAACATTCATTGTAAGACTTCTTTCAGCGATATAAACTATGTTTTTTATATGAATAAATGCAAAAACTGCATGTAGATATAAGAAATTCCGAAACAACACACACATACACGAATCTTGGAGAAAAAAAATTAAAATTAAACTTGACTTCTTTTCAAAGAAACTTAGTATATTATGCCATATATCAGTCGATAATTTTTATTTTAATATTCCAACAATCGAATATTTAATGTATTGTGTAAGAAATGTTAATAATAGTGTTCGAAAAATAATAAGATAAATGGATTCATAAGTGAAGAACTAAAAGAAGAACTGAACTAAGATATATAGGTATAGATATTTAGAGAAAGATAAGCAATATAAGAACTAAAATAAAAAGAAATGTATTAAGTTACAGTTCATAACAAATGAAAATCAAATTTTTACGCCGAGGTTATACAATTCGTGAGAAATTACTGAGGAATAAGAGATCATTTGAGATTACTGGAGGTAAAGAGCTCATTTGAGATCATTTACAATTAATCGGAATTATACAACTATTACAGAGTCAAAATTTCTCTTCCTAATAGTTTCATTTCATTAATAAAAAGCAGCTTTTATCATAATTATTACCCCCCCCCCCTCCCAACATAGCAATTTCGAGTAATATAGAATATATGTTTATAACTATTTTTAAATCTTTCGATATAAATAGCAACTCACTTTGGTGGAAAAAGACCAAGTTATTTACAAATGTATCAGGCAATTAGTAATTGAAAATTACAGTTCTTTGTAGGAAAAAAATGATCCGTATACGAAAATTAAGTCTTTACAAACATAAAGTTCAAAAGCAAAATCAAATTCAAAAGCGAAGTTCGATATTAACTCATTTAACAACTATTTTATCAAAAGCCAGTCCAAGTCAAACAGAAATTTGTTTCAAGTTAGGGATGAAAAGGAGTTATTAATGCTTCAAAAGCGGAAATCAGAATGAAGCCGAGAAATTGTCAGATTCTTCTATTCTAATCGGGGAGAAAATTGAGATGACATAATGTTTCAAAATGAATTATCTTTGAGCTGGTATAATCAATAGCGAGACAGATAAAAAGGAAGATTATGCTTCTGTCAAATGTTGGAATTCCAGTTGTAAGAATGGAATTGACACCTTTCAAGAACGAATGTTCAGAATTTTCCAGTAAGACAAATGCTTCCAAAGAATGTCGGAAAGTTGGAATTAGAATTGTCTGAAACGATTAATTAATTTCTTTTTGCAGTCTCATCATTAAGAATTTCGAGAAAATTTGTCATATTTGAATGATGAAAACCTTAAAAGCCGATAAATAAGTCTCAAGTTTCAAATATAGAATAAAATGTAAATAAATAGAATTTTTTTTAAAGAAAAGTAATGAAAGGATTAATCTATAATAAAGCGAATTTAATTGGAAGCAATCAGAAGGAATGGATTTCTGGACATGATCAGATTGTGGCAGTCTATGTGGTTTAATTGTAAAGTCAACACACAAATACAATATTATATATATATATATATATATATATATATATATATATATATATATAATCTGGAAGAATAACCAAATAATCAATTAAAAAGGTAATAGAAGACATAGTTATCGATTTTAAAACTGGAAATTTTGAACATTTGAGAAATTGCCATTCAACACAGAGAGTGTTAATACAGAAATAAAATACATATAATTAGTGACCGAAGAATTTTCCCAATCCAACAAAACAATTTCAAAGTAGTACATCAATTTACTCCAACTTTTATATACTTTAACCTATTATTGTATGCTTTTAAAAATTGCGATTTGTTTCTATTTTTAGGTACATTAAAGAACAGATAGCGTTTATTTCAAATATAATATCCTTGTGCTCCTCTTCCGTTAACGTTTTAAATCAACATTTAAATTTTCACTACTCTGTACTGATTGCCGCTATTCTAATTTCCCTTGCGATACATTAAAAAAAGGACGTAGACTCAGCCAACATTACTTTCTTATAAACTGAAAATCATTCCGCCTCATCGATTCATGATGTTCACGACGTTTAAAAAATAAATAAAAACAAGACGTTAGTGAAACACATGTGTAAAAAAAAATGAGAAAAAAAAAAAAAAAAAAAAGGAAAGCATTAGGAGACTTTAATCCGTAAAAATCGGGTGACTGCACTTAAGAATGGAGGCAAAACTACCAGGAGAGTAATTATTGCTCCAAAAGCGCATGACCAAAAGTGAATCGAATTTTTCTTCTTTCTTGTTGAATCCCATGATAGTTTTGTTGTTGGTATCTCATGAATTATACAGGAAGGACAATAAAAACATATGTTTTTCTTTACATTTGAAATAACAGAGCTTTTAATAACTAAAACATTTTAGTTGAAACAGCTGAACTTAAAAGTTCGCCTCTAACAGGTGTCTTTGAAATGATTCGTTTCTGTAGAAACAAATTTTTTTGTTTTCTATTTTTTAAAAAAAATTTGATTTTAAATATCATCCTTAATAAGATACGATTTATAGAAAGATAAATTCAGCTTGTCAAAGTGAAAAACCGGACATTTAGTGATATCATATTTAAAAAGTGAATCAATAAGAGAAAGAAGAAATATTTAGGTGAAAAGTGAATCAATGAGAGAGGCATGAAATATTCAGTTGAACAAGTGAGCAATGAGAGAGAAAGAGACATGAAATATTGAGGTAAATAAATGAGTCAATGAGAAGGGAATGAAATATTCAGGTGAAAAAGTGAATCAATGAGAGAGATAAAATACTCAGGTAATGAAAGATAGATGAAATAAATATTCAGGGGAAATGTTAAAAAAAATACAAGAATATTAAATTATTTGGTTGATAATTATGAATAATAAAAATTTTAAATTGCTGTTCTTTAATGTTGAAAATTTACATATAATCAAATGTCACATAATTTTTAAAAAATTTTTACGAAATGATTGACTGATATCGACTAATTCGATAAACAATATGTCTCTTAGCAAAATTCTAACAAGAAGATGCACTGTCTGAATTTGAAAAGGAGAAGAAGCCTGAAAGACCATTAAAAAATTCTCTAAAGTAAACAGAAATAAAAATTGAAAAAAAATGCAATAATTAAATGTAATTGAATTCGGTTTTTTCAAACAAGCAATCAATCAAATTATAATTGAAAAAACTGCGTTACCACTTATTTTTATGCTCATGAGGAAATATAAAAGTAAACATATCAACTGAATGAAAGATATCTAACATGAATAACAAAATTATTAGTCTTTATTTATTTATTTTTTCCATTTCTACAGTCTATCTCAACATGAATTCTAACAGCAAATTTCCCTAAAATGAAGAAATACCGATTCGTAACAACCAAAACAATACAAAAAAATAATAATGGGTATAGAAAGAAAAAAAAAACAGTTTGATTATCAGCGCATGCGCAGCATTTACTGCCTCAACTACTTTTTTCGGAAGAATTGAGACGAAAAAAGCAGCAGCTGTTTTTCAGTAAATTTCTCAACGTCAATTTCTGGTAGAGCGAGAGAAATCGGGTAGTAAATTAAGCGACGGATTCGAAGTCGCATTTTAAGCTTCATCAAACTTTGATGAAGCGTTCATCAAACTTTAACGAACGCAAATGACTTTAGAAAACAGAAATTGCTTTCAGTCGCAATTTTTGCATAACAATCAATAAAAGGGCGACTTTTATTATCGGTGTGCGTACATATTTAAAATGAAAAAAATGTTGCAAAAGGTTTAACGTAGTTATAATGTAAAAAAGAAGATAAAAACTATGTTATTGATAATTTACAATAACAGTTATATGCATAATTTTTCAAAATAATTAAGTACATATTTTTGTTATAAAAGTAACGACAGTGTGATTTCTTATCAACATTTTTCTACTAATTTATGCAGCTGAATATTTGCAAAGTTTGATTTGCAACTGATCAGATAATTTATAAAGGGAAATATATACTGCCAATACTTCGATTGATTACGTTTTTCTGTTGTATTTTTCTAAAAATCTTAGCTTTATTATAAACTAGCCGCCTTTGGCGACCAGCTGGTTCGCCATGAGTAATGCGTTCTAAAATTTTCAATTAAATCACATATTCATTAGCCTTGAAGTAATTCCGGGCATTTATTGGCCTGAAATTAATATTTTTTTTAAGATGATGGACGGAAAGTTCTAAAAGAACCCGTTTTCTTGATAATATTCTTTAATTTTATAAATCAGTCAGTTTTAATAATCGGTTATGCTTCCAAAATATTAAAAATGTATTTTTCGGTGATGTTGCCAAAATATTAAATATGTTTTTTGAAAGAAAGCGAAAAAAAATTATTGAATTAATGATACAGATAATGCAAACGATTACATAAATATGCCATTAAGTCGGGAGTTCAATGCATATCCTGTCTAAATTCAATCAGGTTTACCGTAAATAAAGAAGATTTATTGAATTAATCATTTAGATATTGCAAACGATTATAGAATCCTTTGCCTTGCATTTATTTTTTTAGAAAGTATCACTTTTTATATTTATGTTATTTTATCCAGTCCCGTGTTGAAAGTATCATTTCTTTAGACTTGATTTACGATGATAGTTTTTTTTATTATTATTTGAACTTCCGTCATTGTTTTCTTTTCTTTTATCCGATCACGTGATCAAAAAAACATAGTTAAAATATTTCTTTAAAAATTCGTTAAAAATAGAGGCTTAAGTTATGCATTAAAATACTGATACCATTAGAAAGTTAATTTTTTAATCTTTAAATTGATGTAAAAATCATGTTTGTGCGATAATATTTTCGGAAGTTATAGCGGAAAAACGTAGAAATTTCGCTTAAATTTTAATTAATTCAAATTCTAATTAAAAATTCGAAAAAAGGGCTCCGAGGTGCACATTCCCGACCTCCAAGGTATACATATACCAAATTTGGTAGCTGTAGGTCCAACGGTCTGGCCTGTAGAGCGCCAACACACACACACACACGCACACACACACACACACACACACGCGCACACACACACACACACACACACACGCACACACACACACACACACACACACACGCACACACACACACACATTGAGCTTTATTATAAGTATAGATATAGATGACTTGCTGGTATCTGGCGCGTTGCTTAAGTTGAAGAAATAATTTTAGAAATATCGTTTGAAATTTAAAATAGCTGAAATAATCCTCTATAGATGACATTTCATTAATAAGAATCAGGGCTTAATCTAAATATTTTTGATTTCATTTCATTCACATTGATTGGCATCAATCGTAATAATTTTATTTTGTTTGATATTTGTGCGATTAATTCCGAATGACAAGTGCCGTTTGTCGTTTACTATGTGTTTTTTTTTTTTTTCAATCGTCAATTTTAAAATATAATCAGCCCGTAAGTGGATGAAATAAATTGGCCAAATTTCATTAGAATCGGTTGAACGGTCCGGCAGCGCATAAGGTACGAACAAACAAAAATATATTTTTATATATTAGATTTGATTTATAATGCAATTACCAATTTTATGACTGATTTTGTAATATTTTTCAAGGCAATCTAGGCACACGAATTAATGATTAATGTGTTTTTGCAATAATGAGCATAAAAGGTAAAAAAGTAAATTTGAATTACCAGACTGAACTAACGTTACTGAAGTGAGATTTGTTTTAAGACATTGTTTTCGACATCAGGACTAGTTTTAGCTACATCTCGCCATATTGTATTCAATTTGAAAATTGTAAAGACAGGTTCCTTTTCTCCTCCTCTCCTTTTTTTCCCCTCGTTATATTTAATTTCGTTATTTTTGGAAATAAAACATTGCCCGAAAATTCTGATATTTTCGGAAACAGCACTGAACAGGCACATAATTGAAGGAAAAAGCAAAAGTTTCTTATTTTTTATAATTAATGCATAACAAAATATTTTTCCATTTACATTATTATTTTTTATAACTATTATAATATTACATTTATAAACTGTTATTTGTATTATTTTATGAAAGCATTGAAATCATGAAATACAAAAAGGATTTCAAAGAAAGAATAAATTTTTAAGAATATATTTTACTTATCAAATCTGAGCATAAATTGTAGTTCTATTGCAGTGCAAAATTTTTAAAAGAACATAATATGTATAAATTTTATGGCAATTTTAAGATGTGATAAAATTAAGTAATTTCAAAATGAAATCATGGATAGTTGCATGAAAAATGTCACGAGTTTCCAAAATCAGAATATAAAATTTTAAAAGTTTGCAACTTTAATGTTTTAAAAATATTCTCTACCATCATTTGTCGGAAATATAGATATTTTATTAATTGTAAATTGTCAATCTTATTTTCTAGGGTACGGATTAATTGTCGCATTGTTTTAAGTGGATAGAGTGTGACATTTTAAAATTATTATTTCTCGTAAAAAGATAATAAGTACGCATGGAACTTTGTTTCGGTTTTAATACTGCTTGATATCTTTGAAATACTACTGAGTTTGAAAAATTTGTACTTATTAAAATCGTTTGTATCGTTTATCTAATTTGCAACTCTTACATTTAATAAAATCTGTCTCATACTCATCTATAAATGTCTCATTCTTCTGAGAATCTACTCTACTTAATTATAATCCCTGATACTACTATTACCCCTAATTTTGTAAAATAGACTAAATTACTGATATTTAATTTTGTAATATTCTCTTGTTTTTAAACGTAGGTTTCATTTGTTATCATAACTGATATTTAAGGTCCTTGATATTTCAGTTTTTATTATTTCCTTTTAGAATAAAAAAGAATTCTAATTTTCAAAAGTAAATCAAAAATTAGATTTTTTTTTTTTTTTTTTTTTTTTTTTTTTTGCTTATCGCTGTATTTCTAGCTTCATATATATCCGATAATTCCACAACAATCACTGACTTTCATATGAAAACAAAAACGAGCAAAAAAAACCCGGATTTAAAATATAATATAAAATTCTAACAAAACACACTAAAAAAATTAGTTTCTGAAAGAATTACTTTCAAATTCAATCTTAATAAAAACCGAATGTAATTAACTTTCCAAATAACCAAGTGAAAAAATCCAAGACTTCTTATCATGCAATCATTTACAATAAATAATTTATTTTCAAAAGAAAATTGGATCCTTCTTGAATAGCTGGCTTTATTCTGAAAAATCTTGAAAAATAGAATGAAGAATAAGAAAGATTTCGCATAGAAATGAACTTTTTTTTATTCTTTCAAATATAACATGGATAAAGAACCTTTCTTTTCTTCTAAGAACGCTGAAAGACGTTTAAAGTTTTACGCCGCAACTGACTCTTCTTCTCGGCTCACTGTTTTATTTTATTTATCTTTGTGAGTCGCAGCCGTTTAAGTCGCTACGATTCACAAATGCGTATTAATGTAACGGAAAAATCTGCGCGACTCAGCATACAATGGCAAAGAATGAAAGAGTCGATTCAGTTTTTAGAAGGTTAAAAAATAAAAACATTTATTTCGCGGATATCTCTATGCGGGGGAGGAAGAAGTGAGAAACTGAACTGTTTTGTATACAATAAATGTCTCAGATCCCCGTAGGGGAACTTTATTATTATTTGACAGTTAGTATTTTCTATAAATTTATGATTATTATTCTACTATTTTATTTTATTATTATTTGACAGATATCTTAGTATTTTCAACGAATTTATTATTATTATTTTAAGAACTGGTTTTATTATTTTTAGACAGATACTTTATTAGTCTACGCATTTATTATTATGAGACATTAGAATATTATACGAACTTATTTCAATATTATTAAACAGATGTCGTATTAGTCTATAAATTTATTATTATTACTCAACGAATTTATTTTATTACTATTAGATAGAAATCTTATTAACTTACGAATTTATTTTATTATTATTAGACAGATATCTTAGTAGTCTACAAATTTGTTTCATTAGAATTTATTATTCTTATTATTTTACGATTTTGTTTTATTATTATTAGATATATATCTTATTAGTCTAAGAGTTTACTATCATTAGAACTTATCATTATGATTATTCTAGGGATTTATTTTATTATTATTAGACCGTTATCTTATTAGTCTACGAATTTTTACTATTTTTGCAATTATTATTTCAAATTTTTACTTTATTGCATACGAAAAATACAAAGTATTCAATATATAAAGATAGTAAACAACACAAATGAAGAATTTTAGATATGTATAAATCTCAAAGTTATCCGAGTTTCCCTTGTTTCACCTTCCAGATTTCTAAACCAGATATTTATTATTAGTTTAAATTTAATAAATCAACATTTCACTATGCAGTTTGTAGATTAATTTACATTACAATAAACAGAAATAACAAAGGCTTTAATTGAAAATCATATTTAAGATTATTCATTTGCTGTATATGTTGTCCATAAAACATTGAATTCAGCTGTTTTCACAAATTATATTTTATTGAATTTAATTGAAATTTAAAAACTGAATTTTATTGAAGTTTTAAAACTGAATTTTAGTGAAATTTAAGAGGTGAATTTTATCGAATTTAAGAGTAAGTATTTTTAAACCGCATGATAAAAAGGCAAAATATTTTGACACACTGCTCATATTGAAATAAAAAATTGCCACGAAATATGACTTTAGAACCAACTACAACCAACTAATTGCAAAAAATACATTGATCTCAAAGCGAATTTGAAAACACAATAAAATCCTAAGCAAAATATTCAGAATTTCAAACTTTAATTAATGGTGCTTGAATATGTTCAAATACATAGCCTTTTAAATCAAATGAAAGTATGAATTTAAATTATTGTGAAAACATCACAGAAAGTAATCAAGAATTATTACGGCCCGTAGGTAATTACCTATGATAATGTGATCTTGATACCGAGGAATAAACCTACCACATTTAAAATAATCAATCTACATTCAAAAGAAAGTTTCACTTCGCTCTTCAAATTGACATTAATTGTCTGAAAACATTAATTTAAATTTCTATCCAATAAAGAACAGGATATTTGAAAATAGTAAACAACAATACACCATTTATCTTTAAAATCGAAATCAATCAAATAAATTTGGAATATTATTATGAAAGCATTAATAGATTAAACTTGGATTCAATTGTTAATTACTCTCACTTTAAAAGGTCAAACAAAAATATTCTTTTTATGCCTTCTTCCTCACAATGGCAATTAAATGCAATTCTACCAACCTCAGATTTGCTAGTTATGCTTCGAAAAAAAAAATAACCCCACCTTTGGATAGATACTAGGGCCAATTGAGGGAAACAATGCAAATTTAATCATGAGTGAAAATGAAAACCAAAGTTATAGAGAACAAGGCGAATTATTTTAATCCAAAACCAAGAGCAGATTATCTCGCTCCAGACAACAAAAGCACGAGACCATCCCCACCCTAATTTGCATCTTCAGACCCGGATGTGAGACAGCTGAATTGAAATGGAAATAAACAAGAAAGCGAATCCCTGCGGCACAAAGGAACCTGGGCGGAGTTCTTGATAACAGGACAGCAGACCTGCTTATATTCACTTAAGCCGTGGACATCGAAGCGTGTGTCTAAATTCCTGCTCGCTTCAGAAGAAACTTCTTCCAATGGGATCTCAACGGAACGAAAAGTTAATTTTTATTTACGAAGAAGAAAGGGGCAATAATGGAATGTTTTGTGGAAAGATTCGGATCGTCCAGAAAGAAAATTGAATTGCATGTTGCGAGTGATAAGGATACGTAATGGCTCATTAAAAAAAGGGCTTTTTCTCGATATACGGATGATAATGACTGTTTTGTTGGGATTCTGCAGTAAACGGTGCACGAAAATGATATTTTAAGATTTCAAGTTTCTAGAATCTTAAAAATAAATGTCATTTATGGAAAGTATTTACCCCATGTCTGTCTGAAGAGTTTTATGGTATTGCTGATTTTGTCAGATTGCACATTTTCTCAAATTAAAATAAATTTAATTATTATACTTGAACTCATCAAAATATTCGGATTTACTCGTTTAAAAACTGATTTATCGGTATTGATGTTCATTGTTGACGAATTCGATATTTTCTGATTTTATATAGATTTTTCATAATGAATGGAAGGAAGCTAGACGCCCAAGATGTAATTATATTCTTACAAGAAAAGTATTTAAAGATTTTCTATTCAGGGAACTGGGGAAAAAAATGTCTTATTTAAAGATATTATAAGTATTCTGGAAACTAGTAAATATCAACGTTGAAATTTTCACATCGCACTTCAACAAAATATTCGAAAAAATTTAATTCTAAGTTAACAAAACGAAATAGTAATATAGAAATGTATTTGTTATTTGTAATGCTCGAAGTATTGTTATTAGTAAACATTTAAATATTTTAAATGTACTTGTAATGCTAATCTCAAAAAACTATACTTTTATATCCGTTGCAAATCTACATATCTAAGATTTAAAAAAAAAATAAAGCATTATTTATTTTCCTTTCTGTTTCATTTTTAAACCATCTTCAAAAAATAATAACATTCGGAATAAAAGAAAGAAGAAATTAAGTCATTTTAGTAAAAATGCAACAAAAATTCAATCCTCTAAATGAAAAGGCAACAAGTGGATTTTATTATAGAAAACTGTTGACGTAAATAAATGAATTAAAGTATAAGATAATCTACTTATAAAACTTATCTTAAATGTCTTTCTTTCGTTAATTTTTAAATTTATTTAAAAATAAAATAGTTGCTTCAGCTAATAAATATCTTTAATTTAACACTTATTTTTTTTTTAATAAAAAGGGAGATCTTTTGACATTAGCACCGCTACCATCAAACTTGAAAAGAGGGGTCTTTCTTGAAGTCGAATGACATATTGATTAATTTAAAAAATAATAATCAATAAACACACCAGCTTTTTCTGAATATTGTAATGCTCCTCTTAATCTGGCAATAAGTCTTTATTTTTTTTATTCGAATAACTTAATGTTTGATCAAAGTATAAGAGAATAATTTCAAAAAGTTTTCTTTGATTTTAATAACCCAAAAGAAATGCTTAAGATATTTACAAATTTACCTTTAGGAATAACGATATAAATAGATATTGTTTTACTAACAACAAATCCGCAATTTTATACAAATTCTAATTTTTTCCCCACATTTATAGAAATCTTTAAGTGGCCAGAATTTTTGAAAGGATTTATCTCGAATAAATTTTGGATTCACAGCTTACTTTAACGATACAAAACTCAGAATGCTGAGTGATCTTAGCACGTTTTTTTTTTCAGTTTAATAAAAATAAAAGATACAGCATTAAATGACGATGGAATCAATATTTATCCTTCTCTCATACTGATAGACACCAGATATATCAAAATAAAATATTAAATAAATATACGGACAACAGTTTCAGAAAGTTTAATTTTAACAAAAAAAATCAGGGGAATTAAATGATTAATCAATTATTACTAACACTTGACTTCATCATTTTCAAACACTGATAGAGTTATCTAAGTAAAATGCTAAAATAAAAGCCTTGACAACATACTTCAAGACAAAACGAAGCAGTTATCTGGAAATAAATTCGACAAGATTCAATTTATTACCACCCACTCTAGAAATCACTTTGTTTTTAACTTTTAAGTTTTAATAACTAATCATTTATTTCAAAATTTAATGGTTCATTTCGTGCAGATATTCCCAAAAGTGATTATTCCTCCGTTTAATAAGGAAATGAAGTCAAAAGATGATGGCTTCCTTATCTAACAGTCGAGACTTATTACACGAAGAATGACGATGCGCGGAGAAAATTCTAAAGGAAACTCTCAGAAAACTTCCATAAAACGAGATTGTTATCATCAATTAATTGAATTAACTTTTAGCTTCATCTTGACTCTTTAATCGAGATAAAATGGGACCCTAGGCACATTTTACTGAAAAGAGAGGATGGAATCATTTGAAACAATTGTTTCTAAAAGCAATTATGCGATGAAGCCGATAGCAAAAATTGATAAGCCCTTTTTACGAAATTAAAATGAGTCTAATGATAATATGATTTTTTTCTTCTTCTAATTGCTTTTGAAATTATACAAAGTAGAAAGTGATGGTAAGACGAATTTAAGAACAAGTACATAAGATGCAAATTGTTTATCATAAAATCCTACAGGAATAACGCTCAAATGACGTTTCTCTATGTAATCAAAATCATTATTAATGGTTGATAAGGGCGACATTTGCGTGGAAATTTATATATTGTTTTCTTATGCCTATATTATATTGTTTTTGTCTAAGTTAATTGTTTTTGTCTCCAGGAATTCTGCAGCATTTTTTCTTTTCTTCAGCGCTTTCTATGCCTTTTCAATAATTAATGGGAATCTTGGAGATATCCTGGAATTGCAGTCATAGATGATTTTCTTTACAATTTCTCAGCAAAAGAAGGATTTAGGAAACATCATTCTAAGTTATAATTGAAATAAACATACAATCTAGCAGGAATTCATACAAGGGGTGTTCAAATGAATGGGTACGAAACGACAGTGTGAGTATAAATGAAGGCTTTATTCAAAGTATACACCACAGGCCTGAGAAAAATGAGCCAAAAGATTCCTTGCCTTCAGAAATCCTGTTGCCGTGACGAGACCCAGTCCTTCCCAGCGTGATTAAGTAAGCTTCCCAAATTCGCTACTTGTTGAATTCTTCGAGCACAAAAGAACCATTAACTACGATGTATACTTTGACACATTCCAAAGACTATGCAGTCCATCAAGAACAAAAGACCAGGGTTACACTGGAAGTGTGGTTCTGCTCCATGATAATGCTCATCCAAACATCTCTAAGAACACACAACAAATTTTCCAAATTCAAGTGGGAGCAGCTGGACCATCCGTCCTACAGTCCAAACATGTTGCCCTATGATTTTCATGTGTTTGATCCTTTGACAAAAGATCTAAAAGGGAAGAGCTTCAACTTGGACGGCGAAACTCGAATCACGCTTTGAAAGACTGGTTTCCGTCATGACAACAGGAACAAGGAATCCTTCGGCTCATTAATCAGTGGAATTGTTACGCTTAGGGCTATGGTGTATATTATCAATAAAGTCTTCATTTATATACACAGTGTCGTTTCGTACCTTTTCATTTGAAAACCCTTTTGTAGTTCTGAATTTAAGTTTGAATGAATGAAACGGAAAATGCTTTTTATTACTTATTTTAAGCAATTAATTCCAGTTTTATTTTATTATATATTGCAAAGTATATTTTGTCCCTTTTTTCGTGCAAAAAGAAAGTGCCACACAGATAACTATTAATCTATATCATCTCAAATAACACAGGGTTTAACAATAATTAATTATAACTATATAAAGAACAGACAATTTTCCATGAAATTTTAGCTCTAATTAAAAGTTATTTATGTTAATAATAATAATAATTTAAATAGAGAATAATGATGAATGGCAATACAAACAGAAATAATTAAAAATGTAAAAATTTTACAATAAAATTTTAGGAATAATCAAAATTTCTTTATAGATAGTTAAAGATAACTTCTGAGAGACTTGACTTCAACTTTACGAAGTGCGTTGATTAAAGAATAGTATCATATTTAAATTTAAGGCAGATAATTCAGAATTTTATTTTAGAAAGAGTTTTTACCTTGCGATTTTTTTTCTGATGTTTGTAGAAATGTTTATAAAAATTTAATTATTAAGAATTATTTTATTTTTAAAAAAATAATTGTTTTATCTTCTTTAACCAGCCTTTTATTTACATTTAATTCCTATTTATTGCAGAAATTAGGAGAAATAATAAATTATAGAATAATAGTAAAAATCAATGCTCATTCTTAAAAAAAAATAATTCAAAATTTCATTATAATGAAAGAAATATATATCGAAAAATATCGGGTTACATTTTATAATAGTTTTGACTGACAATTATTTACAGCTTTGGTTACTAATAAGTTTACCGCATATATTGGTTATATTTAATTCAAGTTAAGTCGTTCAAATATATTTCCACTTTAAAGGTTCCGCCAAATTGTCAGATATTACAGGAGTGTTATTATTTTGCAATTTTTCCCTTTGATTTTACCTCTTTTATAGAGGTCCGGCACAGTCCAGTTCGGCATAGCGTATTAAAAAAGAAGAAATATGCAATTCATCTATTTTTTAATTTTTTTTTATCATGCAATAATGTTCCTCTCAACAAGGAAGGAAATCACTTGCTTTAATATTGGAAAAATACCGCAATCATTTTGATTTTCAGGTCAACTATGCAATCCAATGAAAGAAATTAAGCAATAAATGAATTGCTAAAATTCAAAAGAAGAAAAATATTGCACTATTATTTAATTGATATCAATAAACAGACATTCCAAATATTATGGATTTGTGTAAAGTTAATTTCTGTTCAATAATATTTTTGTTTTTAAGATTTTCATTAGAAAATGTCAAAATTCAGCTCAGTTTTTGATTAAAAAATACAAAGAAATACGCTCTAGAAACACTTATCTAGCCTCAAAGTATATAGATTTGGTAGCAATAGGTCAAACGGTGTGGCCTGTAAAACGCAAACAATCTCACATTTCTTTTTATTATTACTACGGATAGAGATATAAAATTCCCTTGTTTATATTTTGTTTATAGTAAACTTGTTATGCTAAGGATATCAATAAGGGAAAGAAAGCAGAAAATATATTCCAGCAATGAGCATAGAAAATGAGATAACACAAGTTCTAAAGCAATCTTTTTCATACAGCTATGTCGCATGTTTAACCCTAAAGTATTAACGAAAAACGAATACTGTAAGGTGCAACATTTTTTTATTATTATTTGCGTCCCATTCATGAAATTTTTCAATTCAATACAATTCTACTTATAAAGGCAATAGAAATCTTTTCTCTTAAACCCTCCGAATACCAACAAATCCTAAACGGTTTGCTGCATTTATGCTCAAGATTTCTCTTTTAAGACAGCAGAGTGGTGAGCAAACAAGGGGGTGCACCCAGTGCAAGGGGTTGCAGCTGCTCCTTTGTTTGTGTTAGGACCAAAGAGGGGGGTCCTTCCGTTAAAGAACACGCAAGTGATGTATATTGCAGCAGCTGGGGTTTGGACGCCAAATGAATTTGAAAGCTGTTCAGAATATCTTCATGATATGGCGAAAGAGTATCTGGTAGCAAGCACTGGAACAGGGTGCTGGTAATTTGATCTGGATAATAAGTTTTTTTTTCTTTTGTTATTGAATAATCGTTTGAATGCCCTCTTCAGAAAAAAAAAAGAAAGAAACACGTTCTTTAGAATTTTAGATTATTGAAAAGAAAAAAGAAAATAGAATAAAAGTGTGCCTGATAAGCATAATATCCCCATAGCTGGATATTACATGTGCACAGTTTTCAAGCGCAAAATGGAAGCTTCTTGAGAAGTATAAATAAAGTTGTTTTATACAGATTTTCAGAATGAATTGTGGAATATGAGGTCTTACAAATGCAAACGAAATACTTTTTTAGATATCCTCAAAATCAGATATTATTTACAAAAATTAGAATAAAAATTTCACTTTTTAAAATGTATTAACACATAATTATTTGAAAAAAATTGCAAATAAATCATCTTAACTGAAATAGTAATATAAAAGGAAAAGAAAGTTTACCATAAACTTTTTTCTTTTTCATACAAAACAATATGTAGTTAGGGGAAATAGGATAAGTATATGGGGGTTTAAATATTAAAATTTTTTCATCGCACACTAGTATACAGCACATTAATAAGTACAAGGAATGGAATATCTTATTCTTATTTAATTGAAACAGTTATAAAATTGACAATCAACCTTAACAATTTAATAATAAATCTATAAATCAGACAGTACATAAATAATATTTTGTTTGCCTATCAAATATCATCAAGATTAATTAACAATCGATTTCATAAATTACTATAAAATACTATTTTGACAGTGACTAAGAATCGAGCTTCATTTCCATCATTCTATATCTTACAAACAATAAATACAGGATTAGAATAGTGTAATTTTTTCAGTATATTAGATGAAAAATCTTTTTTACATACATAATTGATTTTTGATGGAAAACGTGACTTTTTAGAGTTTAGTGATTAATAACAACATACTCCTTCCAAAAAAAATTTTTAAAAAATTGTTCTAATTTTAATCAATCAATTTTAATTTATCATTATTCTAATTTTAATCAAAGAATCAATTAAATACGAAATTAAAATGCTTAAGTTCTTCATCAAAATGTTTGATTATATTTACGAAAAAGGCTTCGAAAAAAATTGCTATCGTAAATCAAAAATTAATTCAACCAAACTTATATATGCATTATTAATCAGATACACTGACATACATGAAAGCCATTCTTTTTGAAAGACCCTTTACATCTTCATGATTTTTAAATAATAAAAAGTTTACGATATCAAATTCTCAACAACAACAAAAAGAAGTTATAATTTAAATTTTAAAAATTGTCTGTCATTTTTCAAAAAAAGTAAAAACTATAAATAATTATTAATCGGATAAATAACAAACATAACTCCGATCCTATTTACCATAACCTTAATTAAAATTACCAAGAAGAAGTAATTGTCTTTTAGAAAGAAAAAAAAAGAAAAGCTAACATTAAATCAGTCACAATTTCGAGATATGCAATCATAAAATTTCCAAAATAACAAAAATCAACCTCGAATAGAAGATACGAAACTGACAGTTATTATAAGGCTAACAAGGCATCCTAAAATTCATAAATAAATTATGGCAAATGCTTAACTTCATTAAAAGTAGTGAGTGCTGATGCGTTAACTTATTTAAGATGTAAACTAACAAGAAATTAGCAGGCGTAAGATATTACATGTCAGATCTTAAGAAAGGAAAAGAACGTGAACTACATTTAAGTCGTGTTCTGATTAATAAATAAATAGAAGTGCTCGTCATAGTGGAAAAATCCTGCATTTCTTTATTTAAATTTGGAAAACTTAATCTAAAAACTAAATTAGAGCCAGAATAGGAGCGAACATATTTCATGCATTTTTTTCCCTCTGACAAGCAACGAAATAAACCGAATCGGACAGATGAGAATTTAAATTATAATCAGTTCTCCATCTCAGTTTTTTTTAAACCTGTAGAATTTGTCGTATTCTTTAATTCATAAAGATCATAAAACAGATAAGGTTGTATTTTTTTTTTGTCCGAGATTAAACTTAGGAATTTTATATATGCTAATTTTCTGTTACCTTCTTTATTAGATTATGAAAGCTGTTTGTCAAAATGGATATAAGTAGTCGCAAAAAATTCTTGTCATAAAATACCTACAGGCAAAAAAAGCCTTATTTCCATTTTTATTACTTTATTTATTAATTTTGCTGAAAATATTGCGACATTAAACAATCAGGCATTGAATACAAATAACTTCGCTTCAGAAATCGCAAAGACTGTCTGTTTTTAATAAATAACATTGTCCCAATTCTGGTCAGATAGTTTGTGAAGATTCGCACATTAGAACTTAGTAATGACAACATGATTGTATTAGATACTTGCATATATTTGATCACTTTTTTCACCATAAAAAGGAATTTATTTTAAAAAGTTGATACAATATGTAATATTTTCGAGATTTTTTACATTTTCCTCATTTTTGTTCAATAAGTCTTGCAATTGATTATCTTAGTGTTTTTTTCATCCTCTAGACCAGAGATGGGCAAACTTTTTCGATCGCGGGCCAAAAATCGAAAAAATAAAGTTTGGCGGGCCAAGATGAATTTTTCTAAAATTTTAAAAATAATATACAAGTATTACAATTTAATATATTAATGAGATGAATGAAATTGCGATTTCATTTTTAAAAGTTCCTTATATTGAGGTTCGAAGTGAGATGTACTGATTCTAAGGAACGAGGCTAACTGCTCATCTGTCAGTCTACTTCTGAAATAATTCTTTCTAAGGTTCATAGTTGAAACACTTGTTCACATATATAAGATGAAGCAAACATAGCACTGATTTTCTGATAATGAGATATTAAATTTGGGAAACTTATTTTCGGTAATGATTTGTAAAACTCTAACTTTGGCATATTTAGAAACAATTGCTTGAGATGATTGTTAGATTGCAACTCAATTAATTCAAGCTGCAAATCTGACCTCACTGCTTCACAATTTACTTTGAATGGCATGGTAAAAATATCCAACTCTGCTTGAATGGCACTGAAATCTTGAAATCTGCGTTCGAACCAGCTATTACCAGCTCTTTGAAAAAAAGGAGGAAAAAATATAATATTTAAACAAAGTAGAAAAGGAGATGGATATATAATATATGAATATTTCTTTTAATTTGCCTCTGACCGGCAAATTAAAATTCTATCCGCGGGCCGGATAGAACCTTCCTGTGGGCCGGAGTTGGCCCGCGGGCTGTAGTTTCCCCATCCCTGCTCTAGACCATTTTTTCTCATAGACATCGAAATTAACGTTGAAAAAAAAAAACCTAAGGAATTTGACAGAGCAACACCACACTAAGTTTCTAAAAGAGTTTCATAGACTTCGGCAGCAGATTTCTTCAAATCAACCCCCCCCCCCCAAAAAAAAGCAATGAATGTCGAAAATGCATTTTGGAGCTTTTTTATTACTGGTGTCTTTGTACACTTAATGATTCAATAATACTAAAAGGAAAATTTTGAAAATAACAATAAAGTTAAAGTAAATTGTTAATATCCCAAACCATTTTCGCTTATATAAAAACTTCGTATGTTTATCAATGGATAGCAGATTAAAATACACGCAAGCACCTAGTATAATATTTTACTTAATGTCATACACATTGCCAATTGCAATTTGAAATACATAAACATGAAACTTCTGATTTAATGCTGATTTAATTTAATTGAATAAGATCAAATCATCTTCCTGCTCTGATGCGAATTTTAACAGAAAAGAAGATACCAAAATTTTCATTCTTTCACTTTAAAGACGTTTCTAAAAAATTCTGAACTTCAATCAATAAGATAAGAACATATCAGTAAGACAAAAAGTCACTAAACAAATACTTCAATTCACGATACTAATTCAGTAGACCAATTCTGACAACATGGAAGACAACATCTGGTGGTAAACTCATGACAATACATACAATATGATGGAAAAGTAACAACAACTAGGCACATGCAATTGACTGACCATAATTTTAGCATGATGGACCTAATCAAATAGATGAAACCTAATAAATATCGAGTGGATCAATAAATCCATAACTTTTGTTTCAGGAAGTAACGGAAGTAAGGACTTGCTTTTCGCTCAGAGCAAGCTTTATCATTTTGACTAGTGTTGGTAAATTTTCGACATTAAGATCATCTGTAAAGTTAAACAATAATTGATCGGATAGTGACAAAATGGTTCGATAAAGTTTTTAGCTATGAGGCAGCAGATGTGAAAATTGATATATAAAGTCATTCTTTCAAAAATAATGAGCAGACAAGCAAAGGATCAAATATAAATTAATTACGTTCCAAGATGTTACTGAAAACTTCATCGGATCGAAGCAGTTTGCCAATTTTAACATTGAGTTTTATAAGGCAAGCTTATTTCACAGCCCATTTACCATAAGATAGTCTATTCTGAATTATATGTTTAAAACATTAATTATTAACGATCACTTTTACATTTTAATAAACCTTTCTAATCAGTTACGTAAATATTTGAAGGCAAATTTGCAAATTTATTCTATATTTTGCTATATAAAATGTAGATTATTTATATTACTCTTACGTAGTGATTTATTTTGACAATATTATTCTGTCTTGATTCTTAAGGATTCAAATTTCCAAAAAGTTTAATATCCAGGCAACAAAAAGAAGTTAACATGAATGAAATAAAATTCTAACTTTCAACGATACCAACACTTTTATTTTAAATAAATGCAACACTTTTGTATTGATTTGATTATTGTATTGTAATGCAATGTTTTGACTTCCTTTTGTGAGAAAAAATTCTCAAATTTTAAACCTGTGGTTATAGCATCAAAACGTGGTAATGCTTCATTCAATATTCATTCATACGTCTTCTCTTTATCTGCTTTTATTACATTTGTCGTTATATTCAGTGAGTAAAAATTTCTGTGAATAAAATAAAATTCTGTCATAGGTTCTAAAACTTTTATTTTAAAACAATATAATTCCTTTGTAATATATTGTCTTGATTATTGTACTGTATTGTATTGCATTATTTTGTTTTGTTTTAATTTCCCTTTGAGAAAAAAAATCTTCAGATTTCAAACACGTAATCTACAGCATCAAAACATGATAACCATTTATATGCCTTTTCTTCGTCTGGCTTTATTGCATCAGTCATTGCATTATGTGAGTAAAAATCTCTTATCACAATACGGTCTACAGAAAGAAAAGTAGCCTAAAATAATTTATAATTTTAATAAAAATGCATATTTTTTATATAGAACGTTTTCTATGGAACAGCAAAGTTGTGTCCTAATATTAAAAAAAATAAAGCATTTTCTATATAGGAGATCAAATTATTGCTTGGAGCTTCAAAACCAAAACTTCTGCTGCATTCATGTGCAATAAAAATTTCACTTGAAAGCTCTAAGGAAGTCCAAATAATTTTTTTAAAACAAACTAATTGGAACAATTTATTTAGCGTTAAGTTTATTGGCCTTAAGGCAATCGCAATATGTAAATTTTTAGCATACCATTATTACTGATCTATTTCTTTATTTCCTACATTGATGATACTTTCAATTTCATTCTTTGACATTGATTTCATATGATTTCTCTCCTGGCTGATTACTCTTTTGAAATAAATTGATTTTTTAAACATTTTAAATAGAGTCAATTCACTTCAATTTAAATACTATGTAATATTGCTATTTAAAAATTTATTTTCATTTCATCTCAAATTCTAAAGTCAATCACACGAAGACCAAGCTAGTATCTTAAAGTCAATGGCATATAAATAATAAAATCAGAGTTGAGTGGTAGCATTTTTATTCAATAATTTATTGAAAATTTTCTTATGCGAATAAAAAATATTATTTTCTTCCAATGTTTTGTACTTTTTTTTAGATTTATTCTCATTTTAAGGTATCTGACTAGCTTGTAAAAACGCCTTTTCTAGAAAAATTTATCTTTTAAATCTGAAAATAAAAAGTAAACTTTGTAGAGTCGAAAACAAACTTTTTAAAAATATATGCAAGATGGAAGTATAGACATAATAGTTTCAATAATTCATAGCAATTAAATAGGAAATTAGAAACACGAGTAATTCTAACCGAAAATGAGTGATTGATTTCATTTTTACTGTGAGATTCTCCAAAATAATATTTGATTTATTTCTGTTAACTTTCTATCTACTCATTCTTATTTTGCTTATTTTTAAAATTTCTATTAAAAAAGCGTGAAAATTACATGTCTCCAACACATAGGATGCACTAATTCACAAGAATAATGTCTAAATTCATTTTATTAAGAATGAATATTTCACTGTAATTGATTCGAAAGAAAAACCATGGTATCTCAAAATCAATTCAATAAAATTTCATGAAATTTGGTATGTATATATTTAAAACGTTTGAAAATATGATGGACTATGGGGGTAATTTTATTTAGACATGTTTACAGACTATTGTAAGTTCAAAATATATAGACAAATTTTGACAAAAAAAAATCATTAACAGTAACTTCAAATGCTCATAAAATTTTCATTTATTAAATTAATTTTTATCTTGTGTTATATTTTACGTAGTTTGAGCTATATATAGCTGAAACGAAAATCAAATATTTTCATTATTTTTTAACTAACTTTATTTTTCCTAGCATTGAAAATTTTGCTAAATTTTCATTAAATATTCAAATTTTTAAAATTAAAGGCGATAATTATTTTTTTCCCTTTCTAATAGTGACATTTCAAGTCTGATTTAGCTATTTGGCACAATAAAAAAAAGTTTATGTATCATTAAAAGAAATTCGTCCCTAAACCTAGTTGGGTGCTTTAATATAAAACAGATTAAAGGGGAAGAGAATAGAATAGATTAAAAGAAATAAGAATAAATAAAAATGCTACTAAAACATTTAAAAAGTTAATACAACTTTTATTCCTTAAGCATTACATTAAAAAAAAATAGATGTAGTCTAAAACTCGACAAAAACCGAACACACACAGAGAACACTAAAAAGCATGCAGACAGCAACAATAGGAATCTAAATATTTCAAAATGCATGTAAGATACAAGATTAAACATTCAAGAGAAAAAAGCAATAAATTAACTGGAGTTCTCGATACGATTTACATTTCTTTTTTGCCGATCATTCCGCCTTTTCCAGAGTGTAAAAACAATGAGAGAAGAGTATTGAGGTGGGGGGTTAACGAAGGGAGGTTGACAGCGAGTTCCGCCAGTAACAAAAAAAAGAAGTGTCAAAACAATAGCCCTCCTCATGTCTCAAGTAGACCTTTGGAACAGTTAAGCGAGTGGAAAAAAAATTATAGTAATAACATTAATAGAAAGGCGACGACGAATCGTAGGCAAGGCTAAAATGGATTTAATGAGCACCATGCTGGTAGCAGAGATTTATTTACGACTTCGTCGGGGACCAGTCACAAAGCAAAATGCCTTCCTAATCTCGAAGATAAAAATAATAGTCTTCTTCCAGTGAAAGTGATAATAAAGTACTTTGTAATTTATTTCAAAGGAGGAAAAAAATTAGGACTTAAGAATTTTTTGTTTACGTTTCTTTTAATTTATCATTATTAACTACCAAAATTTTTTTAAATATAAAATCAAATTCAATTATAAAAATTTATTTTTAAGCACACGACTTTATTTCTATGTTAAAAAACATATTATTTTATATTAATTATTTAAGATTTTTCAATTCTTAATTTATAATTCTTTAATTATTAATACTATTGAATCTTCAAACTATTTTTTTTTCCTAATTAATGTAATAAATGGCGGCAAGTGATGAAATCAAAATTTAACTAAATAGAAACTTAAAATTTGGTATAATAAATTAACACGTTCACTGCCACTTCCCTTGCCTGATATCAGGATCATCTATCTAATTAGATGACCCCTTCTTTGCTATCTTTTAACTGTAGTAGAGAAGGTGTCATCTAATAACATAGACGGTTTGATCCTAAAAAAGAACGCAATCTAAGAGTTATCTCGCAGTTGGCAGACAATGTGTTAAGGAATCTCCATCTGAAAAAAAGTATACTGAATTCCAGAATAATAGTGAATTAGGAAGTGATTGGAAAGTCGTATCTTCAAAACATTCTGGTATAGTGTGTAATAAGAATGTTTTTCCGCCTTCCTTCTCGCATAAAATCGTAGGCCTTAGTCAAGGTCGTGAACTCCATGAGTGTTCAAACTTCTATTTTCAGAGTCCCGCACAAATGAGTTTTGTTATTTGTAGATAACTAAAAGAAAACAAATATATATTTTTTCGAAAATGATTCGATGATTTCGATGATTAAAATCAAAATTTGACATGGAACTAAATTCCAGTCAACAATTGCTCGTAATGGATTTCATTTATTTAAATCATTGTCTTTTAGAGTTATCACGCTTGTACGAATTCAAACGTACAGACAGACCATCAGATAGTTCTTAAAGATATATTATTCAAAATTAAATTTTTTAAAAAAATTTACGCATTAGATGCTAAGACTTGCACCACATTTCAATATAGCTCTTTCCATTTTGTAGCTGTTCATTTGTACTCGGATTTGTATTCGAGTTCATTGTGCTCGATTACGGTGACAGTTTTCCTTTTAATACGATTTTATTCAAAATTTCGTAGAAATTCGTTTACTTGATATAAAGATTACATACCAAATTTTATATGCCTAGCTTAAACCGGATTTGATTTTACATATTTAAGGACAGACAGACAAAACAATAATATATTTTTTGGACTGGGGAGGCACGGGAGCTTGAAGACTTTCATCAGAATCTTCAGTTCAAATTTTTTAATCATTACATTTTTTTAGTACGAGTAAAAATAGTAAGTAAGTAAAAATAAATTACAAGATTACTTCATTATTCACCCAAAACTATTATAACGAAAGCTCGCAAAAAGCAGAATATATTAAATTAAGTCTAAGTTCTGGAAAAATATCATCAAGAATTTCAATTGCAACTTATACGTCAATCCTAATTAAAGATTGCTCTCTGTATCATCTTTCAAAAAGATATTTCGAACCAGTTTATCAATTTAAGTAGCCGTCACAAAGTTCTGGCGTACATGATTCAAGAATTACGAAAGCGAGAATTCAAACTGGAGAGCTGAGAAATCAAGAACCAAATTAAATTACTCCTTCTTCGTCAAGGATATCAGAAGAGGTAACACTGATAATACTTGAAGATCCTTAACAAATTCCTTTTAATCTTAAATTTGCCTCGTGGGAGCGTCGAAATGATTACATCGTAAAGCTATTTTCTCATTATATTTTTCCTTTTCATGTAATCGAACAATTTTGCCTCCTGTTCAGTTAATTTTCACATCCTTTCTAAAATCACTAAAGTTATAATGGTTTAACGGTTCTTCATGGGATGACTTTCACTCTAAAAAACTAATAGATGATTTCATTTAGGAAAAAACAGTAGATTTAGTCTGTATTATTATGTTAACTTTTTTTTTTCAGGATAACAAAGGGTGTTCAAAAATTAACGCAAATTACCAATAAGGATCTACACGTTTTAGACCTCCCTGAGTCCAAAACACACATTTTTAAATATGTCTATAGGTGTATTTCAATTCAGAAAAGATTTGTGTTGGATGATTGAAATTTGGTATAAGATCTTTTCACCAAATTTATGGATTTCTAACAAATTTTGAGAAAATTCCATTCAGAAATCTGTCTGTTCGGCTATTCAATTAGTTAGCATAACCATTATTATAAAGAGAGTTAGACAGATAAAATTCAGTACACATATTTTATATCTATATTTTAGTCATCTATCAAATTGTAAGCTAAATCCAATAAGTTGAATTCGAACGGTTCGACGATTTCTATAGTTTTTATATACTACGTATACGAGAAAGTAATAAAGCTTAGTTGTTGCTTTTATACTAAATAAAGTGACTATTTAATTATTAAAATAAGCAACAAAAAAAAATCGCAACTGAATAAGTTGGCATAATATTATAGATCCCTTTACCGTTTTAATTCCAAACAACATAAAATTCCTAAACTTTTGGTATGATTTTTAATTAATGGTTATAAAAAGAAAATAAAAAGAATTCTCAGCCTAAATCTTCATTTTTAACGCAAACTCCATTCAAAAAGAAAACAGAATATTTGGTACTTTTTAACAAACGATCTTACAACGAAATTTCTCTTTGATCTTTGCAAACCCCTTGTCATCAATAATCCACGCAGGTGACTGGAGGTCGATCCTGTTGCTTATTAGTCCTCCAAGATGTCCTTCAAACAAATGTTTCTGTCTCCCTAAGCCCCGACTTCAAACATTCCTGGGGGGAGTACCTGTCACTAGGAGAAGATTATGTCACAACACGCAGGAGAGGCACAACATGTGCCGGCCATAACCGTCAAAGAGGGGAAGAAATCAAAATAGATGGAAAGGGGCTTTCTGTCTTTTAGAGGAGTGAGAGACAAGTTTTGTAGACATGATGCCGAAAACAAATGCAACAATGTTTCGCAAATATATAAAGGAAAAGGATTTATCTTGAGATAAAAGGAGATAGGAAGACTGCAAAAAGGATAATAGCCTTAGTAGAGATTTATGAACTATCTATATTCCGAATTCCAGAAAAGATTTTAAAATTGTTCCTAGGATTATAATAAATAAGAAGTAGAAAGCTATACATATTTTAATGGGAACATATGATATCTAATATCTGCCTATCATAATAGGATATATATTTTGTTAAAATAAGGATATTGTATATGCAGTTACGATTTTGATTAAGAAGTATTGTATTATAAATTTTTAAATCCTCGAGGAATATCTAAGTTTATTTAAGTTATAGAGTCTATTTTAAATCAAAAATGTTATGCAAACATGAACGCATGGAAGTATATATTGACATTAAAAATTCGAAAGTTCATTTTTTTTTTCCAAATTCTCAGATATGAATCCCCAATTGATTACATATGAATATTTAGCAATCGTATCTCATCTCACACCCATTACCACCATTTCACGAAATTTTGATATACCAGCAGTTTATCATCCTATGTCAACCATATTATTCTAATGCAAGTGCCATAAAAATTCACGAGATGACACTATATGACATTGTTGGCATGACAGCGGAAAGTAAAAAGCTCTATAGTTAATTATGAAAACATTTGTGTGTGTCTGTCTAAATTAGTATTTCTTTTTTCAGCGAAGGCACCTATATATAAATAAATTTAAAAAGCAAAACCTTATTTAACTATAAAATTTTATTCAAATCGTCAGAGCTGATTCCGAGATACACAATATATATATATATTACAAGAATTGTTCGTTTAAAATAATAAGATTTTTTAAAATAAATTTTCAGGAAAAAAAATTTTACTCGATTTTTTATCAAAGTCAGAAGTTGCTATACAAAATAGCATTGTTTTAATTGCTTAACATTAGTATCTTATATAAATAAAAATGAATGTTTGCCTGTATATCTCAAATGCGCTGCCGTACTTTTCATCCAATTCCGATAAAACTTCGAAAACATATTGCTTACACTTAAACGAAGGTTATAGGCATAATATAATCATGTAAAGTATAAAAATATTTTCAGATATATTTACCGCATCTATTTACTATGGCTTGCCCACCAAATAACTCGCCAAGGAGACAACAGATTCAGTAAAGATGCTAAATTCTGGCTAGATAATATTATATAGATTAATGTTTCGTAGCTATAGTATGCAAGTCTTTCTCTGAGGTAATAGTTTTATTAGATAATGTGCGAGAAAGTTTTAGGGGAAACTGTCCTATAGATTTGAAGTTTTAACTAAACATTTAATAAAATTTTAGCGTTTCTTGCAGTAACTTCTGAAAATATTATAGTACAAAATAATTTTGCACCATCTTAGTTTTCAAAAAAATATATATCTTTTCAACTATAATAAAGATTTTATGGTGTAAATATATTTCCTGTGTTTAATCAATTTGAACAGAAAATATTTTAATCACATTTTCTAGTATTAAACTTGAGAATTATGTGCGAATATTAAACGAAGCATGGGATACAGCAAATAGTTTCTTTCATTACCATTTTGAAAAACCACCAAGATTCTAAACAATTCAATTTACACTTCCTAAATTCAATTTTACAATTCTAAAAAAAATACACAAATCTAATACATAAAAATAAATATTTGTTTATAGAATAGAATAATAAAAATAGAATAAATACTATTTATGCTTCTACTTCTTATATCTTTCAACTTCAATGAATGTATTCACTGCCAATAAGAAAATAAATATCATTCTTCCTATCATTCTAATTAAACAAGATAACTATTTCAATTTCAAACGATATTTCTTCTGTGACAGCAACGCTTTGGGTACCAGCTAGTAAGTTATAATATATAAATATTTGCAAATTAAAAATGATAGTGGAATGAAAAAAAATTATTCATATATATTTCGAATATAATAATTAAATTGAGTTACAACTACAATGATGATCTAAAATGAATAATTTGATTCCGAAAATTCAGTACTTCTAAATATAAACAACGATATAATATATAAATTTTTAAAAAACATACCTAATTTTTTAGTTTTTTTTTACCTATAATTTTTTTAGAAACGGAATTTTTACGAGGTGTATTGATATGTGTCACTAGTAACTGCTTCTAAAGCAACAGAAATGTGTTCTTTTCGTGTAGAATTTTGGGGGATGATGACACGTATACCTCGTCTTTTATTAATCCTAAAAGGAAAAAGTCACAGGAGGCCATATTAAATGATCTAGGAAGCCATCTGTTTAACAGCAAATTATCTGATGTCATCAAAAAACGTTTTATGCCAGCCAGACTCTATTCACACTTTATTTTTGAAGGTTTCTTAAGCGACATGCACATCTTCATTGTTCATAACCCAAAATGCGTCCATAATATTTACTGTCATGACGTTCGTTTTTACAAATACAAAATGTATAAGGCTGATTATTCAATCTTAATAACTCTGAATATGCATTTTGGATGAATGAAAAGTAACAGCTTTAATTTCACAGAGATTAATTTATATCCGACTGCAATACCCTGCAAGAAACATTTTAATATTTGAAACAACTTATCATAATCTTCCAGATATTATTTTTCATAAGCAGTAAAATAGTAAACTTTTTTAAATCTAAATAACTCCTCTGTAAACAAAGAAAAATAAGAATCTAAATCTTTAAATAATCATCCTGAAGAAAATAGTATGCATTTTCTTGTTTAATGTAGCATTAAAATGGATTTTCTTTCAACTTTAGAAATGCATCGTTTACTGCAGACAGAGAGAAAGAATAACATAGAATCCAGATTCCAATGCCAACATCTCAAATCGGCAATGAGGCGTAAAATGTTCAGCTTTGTTCAACCAATGCAGCTGAAAATATATCTTGAAATATTAAATATAATTCGTTATTAGAATGAATTATTTTTTAGAACATATTTTGAATGAACAGCTCGTAATATAAGGCGATGTGTTCTGTTTCTTTTTGGCTGTTTTAGCATGAGGGCTATCCTTGGATGGACAATAGGAGAGAGAAAAGACTATAATTATGAATCTCAAATTCTCTCTCTCCAAATTTCCACTTCACAATCAGTGAGGGAACCCATATACTGAAAAATATCGGTGTAATCTGGTCTAGAACTGATGAACCTTCACTCTAGGAACCAAGTCATTATGACTAGAAAACTGTTCAAAATGGTTTGTTTTCAGTATGAGTTAATATATCAAGTGGAACGGAAGAGAAATATCCATTAATATGAGTAAAAATAGTACAAAATAATAATCGAAGCAACGAATGCCGTTTTAGAGATAACAAATTGTGCATATAAAATAATTCTATATTAAATATTATCTTATATAAAATATATCTATCAATATTTCTTGAAAACTGATTTTCTCAAGTCTCACATAATGTGGACGCCGTCGGCTGAAAGGCAACTAAGCCACCGTTAATTTTATTGGCGAACAACCGATATCCCAAATGAAAATGGCAATGGCGTTAAAGGATGAAACCAATCAATGGCATTCTCATGGGGAACGTGAATGCATTAAGCATTGCGATGAATTTCATCAAAGCGGTTAGCAACTATTTGCCGCCGAATATTAGGGTTCGCCCAATGCACTTTAATAAAGACAATCGTATCCAGTTAACTGGAATGGCGCAATCCCTAATCTCCGCGGTCATTTCCGAATGAAATGCGTTTTATTCAGGTGAACAAACAAGTTATTGTCTGGAGTTTGCATGAAAGGGGGGGGGGGCAACACTGAGATAAGATTTGGAAATACATTGGCATTATTCTGCAAGTTGTCCAGACTAAACACATTTATAAATTCAGATATATTGATATTAAGTTAATTCAAATTTTCTGTGGTCCTTTGAATTTCCTATTGCTTAAATATCATGAAATTAGGGCCTAACTTCATTAATTTAAAACTAAAACTAAAAATTATTAAAAAATGTTTTTGCCAGTTAAATATGGCAATTCCTTTTACCTTCAAATTATTAAGTGAATAATATTTCATGGCTCTTTAAAATTTTCTAAGTTTTAACTACGGCACAATGTCTTAAAATAATAAAGATTTCACAATTTATTCAAAATTTTAACAAATAACGTATTAAACTTTCAAATTAAAATATATCGTTATTTCATAAGCATCTTATTGTTAACTACTTGTTAACTTATAAGTATAATCTTTAAAATTATTTAAAAATTGTTTGCTTATTAATTACATGAAATTCAATTATCTTTTAACTAGGTGCGATAAAATATTTCATTCTGAACAAAAGTTAATTTTTATATTCAACTTATGAAAGGTGTTAAACAAAGTAATAATTTTGAGCAGCTCGCAAAGCTGTTAAATACTGGAAACAGGTATTAGCATTTAATATTTTAAGGTTGAAAATTACAAATTTTTCTAGCTGATCTACTTATTGACAGTTTTACTTAATTTGAATTATTAACTAAACAGAATTTCTAAAGAATCCAGGAAGCTCAAAATTTATCAACGAATTACAATGTACTTTATTCTTTTTTATGTATGTAAATTTGAGGTCTAAACTTGCTTAGAGTACAATAAATAAAAAGGACATTTGCCAGGTCAAAAGTAAAATAATCACTTTTATATTTTAAAATTTTAAATATTATTAAAACAAAAAAGAATGCTTTTTAGTCTTTTCAAAAGTAAAATTATTTTTCGTGAAAGAAAGAAAAAGTATTTTCATATTCGAATTGTAAATGGAAAAAAATGCGCAAATGAAAAAAAATCATTTTATTGTATAAAGGAAATAAAAAAAAAATGTTGCGAATGTGGGTAGAAAAGCTTGAATTGCGATACCAATGCTATGAATAATTTTATTTGCTTTGTTTAACAGCAGCCAGACAAAAAAAAAAGCAGCAGATAACTGTTAAACCAATTTTATTTTCAAGAGAAGAAAAATTATAATGAATATATTAGAATATATGTATTAGAATTAATATATGGTTAAAATAGAAATACATATTATAATATTTTTATTTTCTATATTATTTTTGTTCGTATGTCTACAGACATATAATTTCTAAAATTATTATTTGTTAGCTCCGAGAGGTTTAAAATACAGAGTTTCATCTAAGTTTCGATGCCAAATATTGACCACTTCAATGCATTTTTTTTATCACATGTTGTTGTAATATCCATTCAATATATTTTTATAGACAGGAAAAGCCTGTTGAATGATTTCAGAGATATTTTACTAGAGCGACCCAGATGTTGAGATGGATGCTAGAAGTCAAATGACCGAATCTCGCTAGGTACTAAAGGTACGCGAAGGAAATTTGTGGGTACTCTTTTTTGTTGTAATCATGACTGCTTCCATATGTTGATAACAAATTGAAGTTTTACCATGACTCTACTAAAAAGGAGACTCATTTGGCACTCAGTCATATGACCATATATGCGATCAGATTCATGAATATAGTGAAACTATATTTGAAAATAGGCACCAACATATTTTATGTGAATAACTATTTATTCTTGATTTAATGATCCCACATCATCTGCGCACGCTACAATCACCTATGCAACAAATTTTAAAAAATTAGATTCAAAATTCAAATAATTTAAGAAGAAAAAATTAAAATGCTACATTTGAAATTTTGCGAGAAAACCGATAACGAAAAAACAATCCGAATATCCAATACTTTCCGAATTCATTGAAGCTTATATATATTTACAAAGACGGATAATTAAAATCGATTATACGCCGGAAATCGTTAAGCACTTCTCAGGGCAATAAAAGAAACACACTAAAAGTAAAGAAGAGTAAAAATCATCGGTAATGCTACACATTTTAAAAGATTTATCGAAATTAACATCTTTTACTTCATTAATTGCATATACCCCCATCATAGTTAATTAAAAAGTTGCAGAATCAATCTCAACCTTCTGAAGTCTTATAGATATGAAAAAGAGTAAAAAAAGAAGGGGGAGGGTGCAGCATGTGGGGATTATCGACAAGAAAATAAATCATACACAAATATTAAGTCCAGCGCCCACCTAGATCATCATTTTTCTTTCTCGCTTCACAATTTTCGAATCTTCATCCATCATCGTCTGCAAAAAGGAACATTTGTATTCATAAGACCAGCGTCAAATTGTTGCCACATTTATCTTTATTAATGTCGGCTTCCGTGTGGCGATGCGAAAGTCGAAAAGGAATACATAAAAAATGGATTACCAGAAGCCATGGATAATGTTATGCAGAAATTTTTTAAAGTGTTTGTTTTTTTGCATTAAAAAACATTTTTCATTTGGATGAACAATAATTTCTTTTTGTATGTCAAAAGACGACATTATGTAAAATTAAGTATTACGAATAATTCGCCGGCAAAATATAATTAGAACGGTTAAACAGGTATTTTTTAAACTCTTTTATCGTTCAGACTCAAAAAACATCTGAAAAAGATTTAAAATATGTAATTACTTTTTTTAAACTAAGGTATCTAACATTATTGTTTAAGTAGAGGAATTGATGTAATATTTAGCTGATAATGATTGTAATAATTAAATAATGATATTGTTATTAAATTAATCAATCATAATGAGAATGATTTAAAACAATGCATATTGAAATAAACATGAGCTAGTTTAGTTGAAATGAGTCTAATGATAGTCTAGAAGGAATTAATAATATAATTTTAAAAAAGGTAAATAAAAAAATTCAAGTACAAAAATAAAGATTTTAAAATAGAACAAGAGACTAAATTAGAAGAAATAAAGATAGTGATTAAAATGAGATCATGGCAAATAAATACTTTCATCCTAAAACAAAACCATTTGAAGTCAACGTCTGAATCAACAAACAATTTTAAAATACAGAATGTTCGCAAAAGAACTAAAGGAATTTAAAAACATCATTTAGAGTAAAGAAGTACGAGTGTGGATAGATCGGTTAATTTAGAAGAAATTAGTAGCTCATCAGATTTTATTTGCGACAGTTACAGTTAGTTTAAAGAAACAGGAAGTGTGTTGAAATATAAGTCGTATGTTAGACCAAGAGGATCTGAAAATAATATCAATAAAATCTGCACTTCATGTCAACGAAAGAAAAAAAAACGTTGAGACGGCCCAACATTCTGTTGAGAATATCCAAATCATAAGGTGGTTCGCAAAAGGTCTATCTAACCGCGCACAAGGTACAAATTGTGCATGAAATCAAACCAACAAACAGAAACAAGCGATTAGAGTTTGCTGTTACTGTGCTAGACATGATAGATACAAAAAAAGATTTTTAAGAAATGTGGTTTTTACTTTATTTTGCCAGCTTTCATGTAAGCAAAACCGTGAGCAATCGTAGAATTTGAGGTTTATAGCTGTGTTATACGTTCGTGGAGCATCAACGTAACACGCTGAAAATGAATAATTGGTAAGACCTTATTCACAACCCATAATAGAATTGTCTACCGTGAAAAGTTATTTGTGTGGCAAATATCACTCCAGTCATGCTGAGGGGGAAGGGTGGAATAGTGTTAGGATGTGTGTGTATCGGCACAAACAGGGCACATATTGAAATCTACTAAATGGTAAAAATATTGATAAATCCACCTTTTAGTTCATAACATTGACCTAATATTATGTCTGAATTAAGAAAATATGCACGAAAAATCCGGAGTCCTTTTATGGACACCCTGTATTTTAATTTCATAGCAACAATCAAGAGAAATAAGTTTTAAGATTACTAATATTTGAAGAACAATTTTATCTATTAGGTTGGTGCGTATGAAATGTCGGATTCTCTTTACATGCGGACGTTTGTCTCCCTGTTTTCGTTATACTTTTGTCTTTGGCATAACCTCATTCATAGTCGTATTGTCCATTGCCAGAGACTCATTTCAGCAAAATAGGTTTTCTCGAAGGTCTTCCCTTTTGTTATTTCTTTTGAGTTTATTGCCGATATGAATTCTGCCGACATTCGCGTCATTTTCTTATATGAGTACAAACTTGGTAATAGTGCTGCAAAAGCTGCACGCAACATAAACCAAGCGTTTGGAGAGAATACGGTTAACGATCGGAAAGTGCAGCGTTGGTTCGAAAAATTTCGGACTGGCGATTTTTCACTGCAAAATGAGCCGCGCGGAAGACCCAAAACGTCTGTGAAGAATGATGACCTGAAGGCTCTAGTGGAAGCGGATCCAGCCGTATCCACGAGGGAACTTGCTATCAGGATGAAAGTTGACCATACAACGATATTGAGACACCTTTCTGAGATTGGCAAGGTTAAGAAGATGGACAAGTGGGTACCGCACGCACTGACAGAGCGAAATAAGCTGGAAAGAACTGGAATATGAAGTTTTGCAGCATCCACCATATTCACCGGATCTCTCGCCGACCTATTTTCATTTTCTCAAGCATTTAGAGCTGTTTTTAAGGGGCAAACACTATGAAAATGAAGACAGTCTAAAAAACTCGATATCAGAGTTTATTAATTCTAAAGACCAAAATTTTTTTAAGACAGGCATCTACGCTTTAAAATCTCGTTGGGAGAAGGGTATTGAAGCGAATGGAGCATACTTTGATTGAATAAACAGCTTTTGAAGAAAGATATGCAGTTTTATACAATCACTTAAGAATCCGACATTTCATACGCACCAACCTAATACATTCATTTCTTATTCCATCCACCTCATTATACCAGACCCAGATCTTGTAAAGGCAGGCAGTTAGTTTAATTGTCAGAAGTCCCGATCAAAAAAGAAATATACATAAAAATATTTATATTTATTAGCTTGCAAGATATGCAATTGTTAGCCATATCAAAAATAGAATATTACACAAGATATCTTTTAAAATAATTACTTTCTAAAATCATTTAGGAAGTAAACTTACATTTTAGATAACAAGAATATAAAATTAATAAAAATGGAAAAAAAACGGCATATGAATATAACACTGAGATAATGTCAAATAAAAAAATAGTAATTATTAATATTTAGGATTTTAGTTTCTATGGAAAATACTTTAAAATTATGTGTATTTCTAAAAAGGTAAATTTAGAAGATTTTATTAATTTTAGTTATTGCCATTAATAAGCGTTAATTGACTAATCAGAGCAATTATAAGGAATTTTTATTTAAAGAGGCATTGCTCTTCATATTTTTTTCAACATACTTCATGAAAGATAATTAATTAAAGATTGCTTCTCAATTTCAACAAGTTTTTAAGATAAAAAATTAAAACGGATCATTTACAGTAGGATTTGATTAAGTTTTATTAATTAATAATTAAAGCTTCTCCAGATTCTTTTAAGTAATTCTTTACGAATGTGTAAATGGAAATAAATATTGTTTAGAATGAAGAAGAGGAAATGTTTCATTAAATTGATAAATTAGTTAAATGCAATGAAATAGAAAATAAATAACAAATTACCTTTTTTCTTGGCATATTTTTTACTAATTATAAATATAAAAGAAAGTAAGATAAGGAATGCGATAATTTGTTTCTCAAGGCAAATTTAATTACAATTATTAACACTCCCCAAAAAAGATAAATAATTTACTTTCTAATAAAACAACAAAAAAATTTAAAGAATTTTTAAGTCAATTCCTACTTAAATCAATACAGAATTTTTTTATTTTAGTTACTTTTTATTAAATAATTACAATTAATATAAATATGCAAATACATATGACTGAATCACTATATTAAGTGGCAAAAGAATTTTTTTTGTTTCCATTAATCTATAACCTTTGCCACTGGCGATATTTATTCCTAAACTTGTATACTCTATCTTATATAAGAGACATTTTTTCTCATATAAAACTAAAATTAATTAATTTATCAAAAAATAATTGATTTTCCCAATAATTGAACCCACATTCTTCATCTACAGGTGAAAAATGCTGAAATCCTTGCATTTTACCGATTGGGCTACTGCCTGTTGATTTTGGGGCCGCGGTGGCCCGGTGGTAAAGTCTCGGCTTCGGAACCGGAGGGTTTCAGGTTCGAGACTCGATTCCACCGAAGATCCGTCGTGTGAGGGGGTCTCTTGCACGTTAAATCTGTCAGGCCAAAGTCCTCCCGCTGGTGTGGTGTGGTGTGGTGTGGAGAGGGGGGTGCCACTTCAGTTGTCGTCCTCGTCATCTGACCGTGGTTCAAAATTACGAGGTCCGTCCCAAAATAGCCCTCGTGTTGCTTTAAACGGGACGTTAATATAACTGAACTGAACTGAACTGAACAGCCTGTTGATTTCAATTTTCGTTACAAACTGCTAAAATTCTATTCAAAGTATTAAAAATTAATTAAATCAAATTAATTAAATAATATTTGGGAAATTGTATTAACATTCAGTATCATCTTCAACAAGTTTAACAAAATGTATTTGAACTTGTGGGGACGAACAAAAAGTGTTTAATTAAGGACAGAAAATTTGAACAAGATATATAAATAAATAAATATAGGAAGAGTGTAAACTATTAGTAGGAATTGAATAATATATTTTGATGAAAATGAATTTTTTATAACAATTTAAAAACAATGTCTATTTTAGAAAGATACATTTTATCCCAAATAATCTATTGATAGCAGAAACATTTAATATGTGCTAAATATAATATTTAATACAAAAAATAACCTGAAATCGTGTGCATGAAAAATACAGTAAAAAGAGTAAAATAATGAAAATGATTGAGCAAAAATAAAAGTACAAGGAATATTAATTTTAAATTGTAAAAAAAATGAAATATTAATCGAATTTGATTAATTTTAAAAGATTATGAAATTGAAAAAAACTTCATTGAAAATAATATCATAGATTTATAAATATAATAAAAGAGGATCCTTTTTTCTTCTAAAAAAAGTAAAATTTAAAAACCGTAGAATACGTTTTTTTTTTAAATCTTCCATATTAAAGTCTGTATATAATAATAACCTTAATTAATTGACTTTTACAAGATTTATTTCTGAAAATAGGTTACTACTCATTAAAAATACATTGTCTTTTCATCAGAGAAATATACTTTTCAAACACTTAGGCATTTTAGAGATACTATGTCACAGGCAGTAACTATGCAAAAAATGCGTTTTTCAGACACATGGTGATGCATATCACTAAATAGTAATTATTATTTGTAATAGGAAAGGAATTAGTAAACATATATAGCTCCAAGCATTTTAAAGACCTTTAAAGTATATTTGAATTTTTTTTAAAAAAAATTTGAAAAACTGTATTAAATTATAAATATCTAAAATACTGTTACTGTTATATGCATTTTTCCCCTAGAGGGTACAAAATTTATTCCCTTTTATTTCCCGAGCTATAGCTGAGCACTTGGACGTGCAATTGATTTCAATCAAACCAGTTTATAAATTAAACTTTTACATTATTTATTTTCAACAAATATTTCCCGCCAAGTAAAGAGTATGTTTCAGCGGCCAGTAATAACAATTTAAACGGGAAAAAGGAGTAAACATATCCAAATACTAAAACTTCTGAACTCTTCAGAGAGTATTTCAATAAAACACAACTTTTATGAAAATTTAAGCTTCATTCGTTGTAAGCTTGTCAGATGGTACTAAACCCTCTGACTGATCATCCCGCTATTTAAACGGGAACTCAAATGTACCAAACTATGCCCATCACGCGATTTCCGTGGGCATGTGTTTTTCTTCCTTTATTTAGGAGCCCATCCCGATTTTTCTCCGTTTAACCATTGAAATAAATTATATACAGTATTAGACATTTAGTTTATGCTTGGGCCAACACATATCGTTTTTTGTTCATTAAATTGCGGCATTTGAAGGAACGTGGTATTATAATTCAAACTTCACTTTTGCCCCGTTTTTTTTTTTCTTACAAAATGGCTGCTAGAAAACGCGCAGCGATTGGCAGAGAATATATTTCTGATGACATATCATATTCTGAAAGCGATTTTAGTTTTGATAGCTTGATAAAAATAGTAATAAAGATTTTTCGGGTTGCTCCTCAAATAGAGATGACTCTGATCATGACTCAATAAACTTGCAAAGCGTTAGACAAAGGGGCAAAATTGATGTAAAGAATATTCCTCCTTAAGTTTTATATATTTTACTTTTTTATATTATGCAATAAATGGAAATTAGCTGTAAATTTATTTTTTAAAAATTGTTTTTGGTGATAGAATCTGAAATTGGTTTTTCTGGCAATTTAGTTTTTTGTGATAAAAATCTATGTAAAAAAATATTTTCTAGGAAAAAGAGCATTTTTTAATTCTCCAATATATATAGTCAAAATATGCAAAAATTGAAGCGAATTTTGTCTACAAATTGAGCAGTCATAGGATTAAAATGATTTTCACACTAATTTTCTGAGCAATGAGCACCTCGATATGCAATTAATTTCCATCTAATAGAGTTTATTGATTAAATTTCTACATTGGTTTTCTTGTTTTAGAAAAATGCTCTATAAATACATCCTCTCAAACAAAACATTCATTTTATTAGTTAGAAATAAATACTTCAAAAGGAAACGAAAATTGCAAACACATATAATAACTTCTTAGCCCTTCAGGCACTATTTCAATAAAAAAATTGAATCTTTAAGAAACTCGGAACTTCATTCATTGCAAGTCACTCAGATGATACCGAAAACGATGTCATTTTAATATACACTTTTACCTGGGGGCACACGCTTTTACTTTTTGAACAGTCAGTGAGCCCCTCGATATGCAATTAATGACTGGTCCAATCCAACTCTAAAGACAAGGGAAAACAGCATTCCAGCCTTGTACCCACTTTCGAAAGTTACTTCAAACTTTTCCAGATCTCGTATATCCAAATTCAATCTCGGGCAACTCCGAAATTGAAAACGTAATACACTCCATTTAAATTAAACTGCTGCCGGAGTTTAATTTCAGCAGGCCATGTCGGAAGGAGGTCCGTACTGAATTAAAAGGGACGTTTTAATGGGCCCGCCGTCTTACCCGTGCACAAATGGAAGGCGAGTGCGTTTGCAGGACGTCTCAAATTAAAATCGTCTGACGAAATCACACAAACAGATTCTCTTAAGAAAATGAGAATGAAGAAAATATTTCATTTTGGAAAGAAAACTATGGGTCGTAATGAAAAGAAGTGAAATGGCGAAAAATGTTCTTTTCATTCGAATGTATGAAATTGTTGAGATTTTTCAGGAGCAAAACGAGCAGTGGAGTCGTTAAATTTAACTGCAATTCAACTTTTATTGAAGAAATAAAGAGACATCACATTCAAATTGAAGCTAAGGGCTAAAAGCAAAATGTGTAAGACATTAACATTAAAAATTATTAGAAAAGTGTTTAATTTAAAGAGTACTAAATACTGCTACATTTAAAACACAAATGAAATTATCCAAACGAGGATAATTCAGCAATTATGAAAGATAGAGACTCTCCAGCTGCTTATCCCATGATTTCCACCGGTTGGATCAATGAGTTTTTCAATTGTATCCCACGTTTTTCATCTTTTATTTTTGAGATGGCAAATTTTTATTATATCATATTATCACTGTGTGACATATAGTATTAACACATTTTGTTTGAAAATATTTGAACTTATTTGTAAACATCGCATTTAAATACTGATTTGAAAAATTACGTTCTTAAAGGGTTAATAATTAAGAAAGAATGGATTAGGCCTGAAAATTAAATGAAAGGCAATTTAAACTACGTTTTTTTCCCTATAAAAGATGTGATTTTTGTTCAAAAGTTGACTTGTTGTGGCCAGAACACGTTATCAAACAAAGGTTCTGGAAAAAGAAGTATATAAAAAAGAAAAAGAAAAGAAAAGAAAGAAAGAAAGAAAAAAGAAAAGAAAGAAGACGAAAAAAAAAACACGCTAACAGCAAATCTGCTAATCTAGATATTAAAAAGATTTAAAATAATGAATAAAAACTAATTTCCAAAAGGATTTGCACAGTGATTAATTGGATAAAAACATAGCTCATTCCTTACTATAACAGAAAACTAGTAATTGAAAATTTGAAACTTAAATTCCATGGGATTTTGATGACACCAGTTCTATTTTTTGGATGAAAATCAGCCATTCATCACACCCACCCACCCCACACAAAAAAACACCGTTATTTTAAATCCTTGCCTAAAGAATATATTTAATAAAATTTGCAATCTGAATTCTTTTTATTTGTTAGGCATAGTAGTCTTTTATATATAATTTATATAACAGGAACATGACTAATTCAAATGGAACTAGTCATATTCCTGTTACATAAATGAAATGCCTCGATATCAAGACAATGTCATTAAAAATCCTTACCAATAGGATAGATAATTAGCAGTCTTATGCTAGAAATAAAAACCGTATCATAGAATATAAGACAGCTTGTATTTAGACAATAGATCTTGCGAACTTACTTCTATCAGGTGACTTCACTGTCATCTGAAGGGATTACAGTATTAAGTAAAGATCAACAATTAATTATTTTGTAACATTTTTACTGAAACTGTATATTTTTAATTAATTTTTCTTACTTATACTCAACTTCAAAGCGTTTTCAGAGAAACAGCTTTAAAAAAAAACCGTGTTTCTTAATTTTTCAAGCACGATTTTCGCTGAAGAATATTTGAATTAAAAATAACTTAATAATGAGATTAAAATACCAATTTTTTTCTTTTTATTTTAAACAGCTTTTTTCTAGTTAAAAAACATATTACTAACACGTGTTTTTTAAAGAGAGAAAATATTATCTTCCAAAATTTTAAGCACATATTTTTACCGAAAAAATTAAATCTTGGAGCTCATTATATTTACTTATTTTTAAAAAAAACTACTTGCTACAAAAAGTGTTTGCAGTATAGAAACTATTGGAAAAAGGTTTAATTTTAAATATGTGGCCTTTAAATACAATATATATTTGTAGCGATTACCAAACTCTAGTACCTTTTCTTTTGATGCAACAGATGGCGTTACCTAATTATCAACAAGGAATATTTCACATGATCCTTCTTGGGGGTCATTATTAAATTGTATTCGGAGAAATCGTTATGTATTTTTCGTGTTATTTTTGTCTTGTGAGATGTGAAACTCAAAAATGTTTCAATAATTGTTCCTGAAACTCGTCTTTTATTTTCATTAACCTCTTATATAAATTATAAAGAGTCTCGTTTCTCTACATACGCATAGAGTCCCTTTTAAAAATGATAAGAGTTATAGATAGTTCTTAACATTATACATTACATTATATCATTAATTACTTTTTACATTAAATCGAATTATTATTAATTTGGAGTAGTATATGACTTTCAAAATGTTTCAATTTAAACTTCAAGGACTTTGTGCTTTTATTTCCTCGAAACTCGAGTATTCTACATGATTTGCCTCTTAATAGCACTTAACTAGATTTAATGCATTACTATATACATATAATTTCTAGCCTGAAACCACCTCTCATATCAGTGCATCGCATTATTGTCAATGCGTTTATTAATATTGAAGCAATGATATTGAATGTGCATTTATGTTAAACATGTTCAGATAGTTTTATGGGTAATTACAACTCAATTTATTATTACTTTTAAATTCATTTAATATTCAATTACACAAGCAATTATAATATTGTTTTTATGAATATATTTAAAATATTTTATACTTCACCATTCTTAAAAATAAACTAGTTTTAACATTTATAGACTGCATTTTAAAAGTGCCTTTTTCAAAAATATATTTTCGCACCAGAATCACAAACTTTTAATTAACAAATGGGTTCCTTTTATCAGTATATTCCTCAAAAATATATTTTTACAAGAATGAAAGATGCCGTTGGTTATATTCCTGTTTTAATAATCAGGAGACCATATTTCTTACATATCGTAAGATGAATGTGGTGGAATACATGTTACTTTAAATAATATAAATTCATATTATTGACAGATTTTGATAGGCCTCAGTATCTTATGTGTAGAAAATCATAATTAAAGCAGTCGATCGTCAATTGGCTAAAAGAATCATCCTCTTATTTCAGAAAAACAGTAACAGTGGTCTTCGTGAAATTTTCTTGCATATTTCCTAAAGAACAAATCCTCTTCTACTACATAAAATGGGAAACTTGGATAAGGCGATGATTATCGGGCATGAAACTGATAAACAATTGTTAAAGAATATAAACCTTTGACATTAATTCAGCATTTTCGCGGAACTTAACATGCAAGAACGTGTATTTTTTTCGATCTACTGGATCTGTAATATAATATGAAACTGCAAACATAGGCACTCAGATGACAAGTTTAAATTATTTCAGTTATTACATCTATCCTGACCGCACTGTATACTGCACTGAAGTGCTCGCGGAAGTATATACCGACAGATGGTCAACTCTTTGACAGATTCGATTCAAAATTTGATAATTATCCCCATTTTAGCTGCTAAATCTGTTTACCAGATTTAACTATCGAATGTTTTATGTTTCGTAGTTATCGAGATCATTTGTACTCGAAAGAATACACAAAGAGACTTTCTGTGAAAATAATTTGGACGTAAGTCCATAACACCAAATTTTATCCGTAAACTTCAAAATAATTTTAAATTATTATATTCATAATCAGACGGGCAAATAGATGAAAAGACATAAGGCAAAAATGCATTTTTTGAGCTCAGGTAATCTGAAATTCAGACAGTCGTCAAAACTTCGAGATTGAATTTTTGGACGGTAACTATTATGCTTCGTATTCAATAAATAAAAATAACATGAAAAATCTTGATCAATATACTATAATTGTTTATAGAAATTTTATAAAGAAACATGAAATCCATTAAATTCAAAGATTTGGTTATATTAACGTTAGCTCGAAAATATGGAAATTATATTTAATAATCTTTACACTAGATCATAAAGCTACAAAAGCTATTAAAAACAGCATTTGGTAGTCAAACAAATTTAGAAAAGAAATTGGCCTAAGTACACGCAAGAATGTTAACTTTGCTCATTTGCTGCCAAAACTGTAGCAAGTGACCAAGCATAATAATCACTGAAGTGAAAATTTAAAAAAAGGGCTCGTTATTCTCTTCAAATACTTTTTTCAAAGGTTGGAAAACTTAGACACCATTACCAGATGCAAATATCACCTTTATTTAAAACAAAATGTAATTTTCTCAAATGCTCTTTAGCTCAAAGTGCAGCATTTTTAATGAGTAATCGTAAAATTATGCATACGTAGACGGGTGTGCTACTCTTTTTGGAATCACAGTTTACGCCCTTAGAAATAATAAAAAAAGCTAATAGGTTTGTTTAAGAATCGCAAGTGCATAAAATTTTGAGATCATTTAATTTCCTCTCCGCCTCACAGCTTTCCTCTATTCCGACAGGTGTTCCTTATCGATTTCAAAACTATTTAAAACAAGAGCAGGAAAAACTGTGCCATCGCGCATGTCACTTTTAAACATCATGGCTCTTTATACTTAATGCACGCTAAGTGAGCCTTGAAAATCCAGTTTTTAAATATGTTATGCATTTGATAGACAGAAAAAAGATATTATATCATAGCATAAATAGAGACATTTAGATGACATGCGCATTCCCCTCCAACTCGTGATTATGGTATCTCAAAAATACACATTATGATGTATTTAATGGAGATTAATGCAATTTTATGTTATGATTGGCAATAGACGACTAAAATATTGATGCTCTAAAGGAAAAAGAGAATACCTAATTATGCAATATATTTCATTTGCATCGATCTAAATAGGGAATACTAGTCATGTAATGGAAATATGCCATGTTCTTAAGATCAGAGCGTCCTGCTCTAGACGGGTAGGCTCCGAAGTAAAATTCTTACCTTTTCTTATGAGTATTGGAATAAGCAGTCCTATAAGCCTGGGAGTTTCCTACTAGCGTGGGAGTTTCTCACACGAACGGAAATTTTCTAGCAGTGCGAGATTTTCTCACAATTACTAGAGACTTTTATAAGTAGAAGCCCGAAAGTTTCGCACAAGTGCAAGAATTTACCCACAAGTACGAGAGTTTCCTAGAAGAATGAGAATATAAGTATGGGACTTAGAAATCTTTTTGAAACCCTGCATTTTGATTTGTATCTATGTAGTGTTTGAAGTAGACCTTTCCTTCTTACCTTTCTATGTTATATATATATATATATATATATATATATATATATATATATATAGGAACAAATTGTGTCTGCACGAAGAAATTAATCAACAATTTGCTATGCATTTAGATAAGGTCTGAAATCTAAGTCCCAACTTTCCTGTATTTCCTGAATATAAATAGTCTCATTAAATATATTTCTGGGGTATGTTTTGCGTTGCGTTTGGAGACAAATCAGCAATTTCTAATATCTGCTCCAACTAGAGAACGTAATTCATTGCTAAAACATTTGTCTGTAGACCATATGTTAAATAATATTTGTTAAGTGCACGGAAGAATACAGATTTCATAACCCTCTATCCCCCAATGACGTGCTTCCCTCAGGTGATGCTTTAGCACACAAAAACATTTGTGGGAAACAGTGGCGTTCCGAAAGTAAGCTAGCACGAAGTACTGCATGATTTTTGACATTCCCTTCATATCATCAGTATCTTAGAAAATATAAATGTCAAGCAGAGAATGATATTAGTCTTCTGTCACGTATTTGGTTTCAAAATGTGGCTAGATTTATTTTTATGACACCTCATACGACTAACATCTGGGGTATCGAGTCAGTCCCCTAGACCCTCTGCATCGCTATGTCACTGATTAGGACTCTCCAAAGGTACGAATGTTTCAAAAGATCAGTAAAGACGCATGACTTGATATGGCTAAGCTAATAAATACTCGAGAGAATGAAGAGAGGTTACTTTTAACTACCTTAAACTTTTTAGGGCACACTGAAAAAAGAACAACGTGATGCTGTTATAATAATTTCTTTTATGGTTTCTTTAATGACGTTAAAATCCCAAGATCCGCATTAACACATTCCATTGCACTTTTTATTAATATGCTTCATGTTTGTTCAGACAGAGTTTTATGATCAATTTTATATTCACTTCATGATATGAAATAGCTTTTAATTTATATATATAAACTTTTTTTACTCCGTGAAAGTACACAACTACTAAAATTCTAAAATATAATTATAAATCAATTGATTAAACTTAATAAATTTTATTTCCATATTAGAAGTGTTACCTTTTAATGAAATCAATTTTTCCCCGTTTAATTCATCCTTTAAACATCAATTATCATATTTTATTGAAAGCAATTTTTGGAAAAAGTATTTGAGGACTTCGGTATTATTTAAAATAACGAAATGCGAACGAAAAACTAAAAAGTACGGAATAATTCTTGATTTTTTCTTCATCTTAGAATAGAAATATTTTTAAAAATTGGTTTTTAATGTACTAAAAAAATCTAAACACGAAAAATGTTTAAAATCTCAAAATTAAATTAATTAATTTTTGCAAACGACAAAGAAAATATTACTTACTGTTTGCATATTATGTCTTTTTTTACGAATAAATAAAATAATTAAAATATTTTTGATCATTTTGATATAATAATTTGGCAACAAAATATCCCAGTATTGACGTCAAAGTTATTAAGATGATATCTGTTTATTTTGGATATATTAATATGATGCCAAAATAAAAAACGCAATTGAGAGATTTTTCTTCATTTACGGGATATTAAAAACCCAAAACTATTTTTTAAAAATTATTTCTGTGAATTTTTTTTGAATTGATATAAATATAAATTCGAATAATAATTTTTTTTAATAATAATAATTTTTAAATTTGGAAAAAAAATCTGGTAGATAAATCAGTTCGTATAAACTAAAGAATAAAAGTAATCATCATTTATCTGTAACTGTCTTTTCGATTAAATAAAGCAATGAAGATGCGACATTTGTTTTGATGTAATATTTTAATATCAAAATATCCACGCAGGTGCAATCGAACGATTTTTCTTTGACCCATATGTCGTTAATACCATGAAATGAATTTACCAATATCTCCCTTCTCTTCATAAGAACTAGTATCGCAACTCTATTGGGGAGAATTAAAATAAAAAGCCGTCTTTTAATGACTTTTCAGTAATAACCCGCCAGTCGGCGCAAAGGTAGGTGCCAAAGTTAATCGAGCAGAGGTGTTTTTTATTGACTTCCATTAATTTAGTAAAAGGGAGGAAATTACTAGTTTCTGACTAATGACTCGTGCCAGCACCAGATGGCACTCTAGGTAACAATCACCCTTCACCTAAACCCTGTTGATGTTTGCTATAAATTTTGGCAGGAAGAAAAGCGATTAAAAGACTTAACTTTTCTAGTTTGTTTAGAGTAGCTGTTATTAAATCAATAAATAAAAAAGTTGTTTTTAAATTACTTTTTAGATTGAATTATCTTTTATTTTTTATTTAATCCATGTGGCAGAGAATCCAATATGATAGATTTCGGTTATTTAAGCGGAAGTTCGCAAACATATAGTTAATGTTTGTAAACTAATACCTGATTCGTAATTATAAAATTCACAGAAGTCTTTTTAACCTTGATGTTGATAATAAAACGGGTATGGGAAATTTAGACTGGAATTTTCAAACAATATTGGAAATATTTATTTTAAACCCAGCTTTACTTCCAGTAAGGAAGCTGCAAATTTTCTGAATCATACTATAGTAATAAATCTTTTTCAGATTATCATAGGTTCCAGCTTTTGACTCTGTTATTAACCCATTAGCTGCCATCACTCTCATTTGAAGATTTTGGAATTTGATATGTTTCTGATCAAATGATATTTTTAAATCTAAATTTAACCCTAATTAATTCATAAAATTATATATTGAATCAACCCATATTAAATTCATGCTAAAATATTCTTATTTCCTGATCTCTTCTCACTTTTTCTATTTAATTAACAGAAACTTTGTAAAGATACTTGTAGCGCAAGATGTGTGTATTTAATACAAAGAAAATTTTCTTCTTTTTTTTGTTTATTTCACACACACACAAATATATACATATATATATATATATATATATATATACAAAACATGGCCGACGATCCCATATGTACAAGGAAACACAGTATATAATATTGAATAATGCCGCTATCAAGAGTGAACAAGATAACACATAATATCTTTAAAAATGCCGCTAACTAGAGTGAACAAGGGAAACATCGAATTCTTTTTTTAAAAATATTTTTATATATTTGAAAAATAGAAAATGCAGCTAACAACGAGCGCACGAGATAAAACTTTTTGCTGCTAAGAGAGTGCGAGCAAAGTGCCTGCTTGCCTCAGTTTTACATCAACACCGGATTTGGTTGTTTACAAAAAATATCCCAAGAGCATTCGCCTCACATTGCAAACATATTTAAGGGTTGGAGCAAATTGCACCATTTACGTTCAGTATTCATTTACACATATGAATAAGTATACAAAGAATAAAAAGAAATAAAATAATTAACTAAAAACAATTATTAAAATTAATTAAATCATAAAAAATACTTAAATCTGCGCTTTCACACTTCCCGAGCGAAGAGATGAAAAACTGTTCAGCCAAGCACATTCTTTTTAAAAGATGCTTCAATCAACAAGTGTAGAGAAATCCCTACCGCAATCTCACAGTATATAATCACGGGGGAAAATCTTTTATTATTTTTCGCTCACTTCGTTCTTGTGTCAATATGCTTGTCTCTATACTAGCGTGAAGCATTAATGGAGAGAGCAATGATGTTGGGTTCAATTACCTTAACTCCCATGACAGAATGTACCTCCTTTGGAACGAATTGGGCCTTGATGGCAAATTACCTTATCTTCCTAACTAATATTAACCAATTCGCTAGTATTGTTATGAAGACTCCTCATTTAATTTCTTCTAATGTAGACAACACAAAGCGCTTTAAAATTACCTTGGACACATCAGCAATCTAAGAGTAATTTATTTGTGATGATATAATGTTATGTAAAGTAATATCACTTAAAAATAGCTGATTACATTTAAAATGCCAATGTTGCTGGCTGGTTTATAATCTGAAAGTGAGTATCTGATTGAAAAGCCCTTAATTATATTTACTGCAAGTTCTTTAGCCGTTATTTCCTTATAAGGTGATGATTAACGTATGTAAAATTTTAAAAGGTAATTATCAACATATTAACATTTGACTAAAATAAGAATAAAGGACAAAGCATAAAAAGAGACAGACCAATAAAAAAAACAGTGACAAATCAATTAATATAAAAACCTCTCATCTATTTGTGAAAGCACAATGTAAATATTGTTGATTCAAAGTATTTCAAAAGTCAATTAAAAAACATAAAAGTTCAGAAAAAACCTTCTCCAAGCTTCACTGTACCATTTCGATGGTAAAGCATCAAATGACTATTCATATTTTAAATCGCACAGATAAACGGATTATTTGCTTAATAAGATATTTCACATTTAAAGTCAGCAAATACAGTAGAAATGGGAGATAATTTTAGAAAGCAGCCTTCATATAAATATATGTTATATTCACAAACACTTTCGAGGGTTTTAACAATACATTCAGAATTGTTCTAATTCAGCCAAGATTTCAGTTATTATTTCCTGCTGATGTAGTCTAAAGTGGGGTTATGGTTTCAGAAAATGGGAGATAGTTTTCTAAAGTGCACCACCATCACAGCTGGATTGTTCTCACATGATTCAGTACTTTGATAGCTGATGTTTTGAATTAGTATATGGAATAGCATTCGTATATGGTATGAAATAAAATTGTGCGATGCAATAGAGGTTTGTTTATTTAAAATTTCGTATTTTTAGAGTAATTTATTTAATGTTTGTGGAAAGAGATGTTTTACTCAAGCTGAAAATAACGGAAATTTTCTCCCCCAAGACTTTTTCGAGTACTTACATAATGCATTATGTTATGTGTTTAATTTTAAAGTCAAATGAACTCAGAAAGCATTTTAATTCTCTTTCTGCTGTTTTATTATATTCCAAATTTGAAGTAGATCAACAATTTTGGTAACAATTCCGACAGTGACCAATATTTTTATTCATCATTTATTAATTTAAGATTTATTTTTGAAATGTTGTCGAATTATAAACAACTGTTATACAAAGGTTTTCTATTGATCAACGAAGTTAATCAAAAATTAAATAGATTAACAAGTCATCTTAATATAATAAGAGTCATCATGGCTAATGTGCAAGTATATTCGACATTTCATCATAAAAGATTAAGTTGATTTCAACCAAACACCAATACACTTCAACCAAACTTCAATACTCTCCCAAACTTCCATTTCATGTTAAAGAATACCCATTCTTTAACATAAAATACAGAATACTGTCACCTTTAAACGATGCAAAAATTAATTAAACGTTCAGTTAATTAAAAATTGACAGAAATTTTGTTCTTTTCTTAAAGTAATATCGGGCCAAATTTTTACATAAGAAATATTTTAGGACAATTTTAAAATTTAGAATTTTTACTCTTTCGATGATACCAAATCCAATAAACTCCATTTCAATCTTAAAATAATAATAATGCAAACTATTTTGAAATACGATTAAAACACTTACTAAGACTATGACTTATGGAACCATAATTATTTTTAAATTTCTGTTATATATATAAATTTATAATTGAAAATATATAATAAATTTTTATATAAATGTTTAATTGAATTAAAATCAGTTATACTAACAATTTCAAATGCAAAGACTCGTTGGACATCAAAACAAATGTGTTATGTAATAAAAGGACTTTGTATAGTAATTTATATAAATTTTTTATATTAAAAATGTTACAAATGAAAGTATTTCTATTCTGAGAAATGCCGAGTATATCTGTAACAGTAAACATGATTAATCATGTGAATTATTTATGATTATCACTAGCGTATACATAATTATCAATACATTATACGCATACAAGATACATTATACATAATTATTAATTTATTACGTTTACCAAAACGCATCAAATACAAAAAAAAAATTTCTTCCAATTTTGTGCGTATATAAATGAGAGTAACTTTAATGAATTAATATAATATAAATAGAAGCAAGGTTGTATAAATAACATAAATATATTAGAATCAGATGTCTCATATACTATAAACCAACAACAATACATTATAAACCTATAAAAATTATACTCCAAATTTCAATTAACTTGTTCAGTCCATTTTTCACTTACAGTGATAATATACCAGCGAGATATTTCCAGTCAATTCATTCCCTCTAAATTTCACAGAAATCTTCTGTTTTGGCGTAAAACTGCAAACTAAATCTAATCTAGCATGTTTACAAATAAGATAGCTGAGATAATAGTAATAATATTTCATAATTGTAGAGAGACCTAAAGACGAAAATTCGTCAAAATTTCAAAAATGGATTTTCTGACATTAAAAATTTTTTCTCTTTCGTCAACTTTAATGAGAAAAAGTAAAAATAACTAAACTAAAAAAAGATTTCTTCTTTTTTGAAAATAAATTTAAAATGAACATAAATCTAATATAATGTTTTATCTTCAAAAAAGAAGTTACTGGAAAGCATTCCTAATTTTTTTTTCACAAGATGTGACTTGCATAAAAGACACCTCCTAAATAAGAACATATCTTCGATTATTAAAAATTCAATATACAGTAAATATACTTTTATGATATCAAAGTAAATATTTTTTATGTTAGGATTTTCAAATCAGAGAAAAAAACTTCTCCAGAATTTTTATATTTGAAAATGCATTTTGCATATCATAAAATTCGAATATTCTTTTTTTTTCTTTACATAAAAAAACACTGTTGAAAAAATTAAATAAAATGTTCAGGAGCACACAAAAATTGCTTTGCAGATGTATTCAAAGATTTAAAGAAAAATAGCTCGATAAAATTGTATTTGCACTTATAGAAACTGAGTAAATCAATATTTTAAATATATTATTAGCTTAAACTTTCGAATTATTTCAAAATTATAATTGCATTTAGAATGAAAATATCAATACTGAATTTGGCATTGCGTGAAGAGCTTTTATAATTAAAAAGAGTCCTAAATATTTAAAAAGTATATGTCAAAGTAAAAATCATTAAAAATGTAATTACAGTTATATTTTCTAGAATATTTCAAGTAAAATCGTGAAATGTGCCATTAGATTCTGCTGACTTAGTTTAATTAAAATTTGTCTCAAGTAGAATAAATTAATCTTAAAAGTATCAATATTTAGTTGCCGATGTTGCACAAGCTGTTTAGATATTTCAAGAGTGTTTTCAAAAGATGGGAATGGATTTCGGATTTAATTCACTACAGATTGATAAATTGTCGTCAAATTTTAATATTTTCAAAAATTTGTATTCAAACTTTCCATTAATATTTATTTTATTTCTCGCGTTTAATTTAATTTTTTTCTGCAGTAAGGCTGATGGACAGCTTTGCTGAAATGTTTCTATTTTTTAAATCGAATATTACTTAATTGTAGATCATGAAATATAATAAAAATTTGAACTACCCCAATATTTGGAACAATTATTGTATTATACATATGCTTTATATTAAAATTTTTACAGACTTTTAAATATTTGTAATCAAACCTGTTATTAATATTTTCTTTATTGCTAGCACTTAATCCAGTTTCCATGGCAAGAATGATGGGGAGCTTTGCTGAATTATCTGTGTATAATAAAATGTTGTTTAATTATATTTAACGGTACATAATGAACATTTGAATTATCTCTCCGAAAAATCCCAATTATTGGCTCAATATATGTCTTACATACATTCTCAGTAAGAGCGAACCAACATAGTCAGCGATGGTGAAGACTTCTTAGTTTGACAACCAGGCTGTTTTTAGTTTCATAAGATCACTGATAGAGTAAGAATGGGGGGGGGGGGGGGGGGGGGGCGGGTATATCAGATTGTTTCTTTGGCTATGGGGGGAGAATGGAAGGGGGGGTTACGGCGACTTATTGTTAGTAAGTAGTAAGTTAGACGAGCACGTTTACTTTGCTTTTCTGCTTATCCAGAATCCTCAAATGCTTAGTCAGGGCAAGGGTAATTCCGTTGTGGTTATCTAAAAATTCGCACTCATGATGATTACAAAAACACGAAATGACATTATTAAACTTTGAAGGAAATTAAGAATTTATGTTCAATAGTTCAGAGTTTCCATAGATGTGTGCATGTAAGATACTGAAATAATTAATTAGCAATAAATAATTTTAATTAATGAAATAAAATTAATTATATTGAAACTTTTCAAGAATATTTTTAATACATGCTTATTTCTGAAACTTTTTTTTTTCATTTTAATAATCAATCACACACACTTACTCACAGATATGCCGACTGTATCATTCATCCAATTTTATTTGCATTATGGCTCGTTGCACACACAGCATTTTTTCTTCTGTCAGTGTTTTGCCGTGACCACTCCTAGAAATCAAATGTTTACACACACGGCGCTTAAATACGACTCCGTCGTAAGAGGCTGCATCATTTCATCAACAAATAAATTTACTTCAACCGTGTTATTTAAACTAAGTTCTGCTTAAGGGTAATTTGAAATGAATAGAGTACAAATTCTATCATTATTATCCTGTCGTCGAATGAAGGGGAAAAATTGACTTATTTCGATTTATTCAATTAATGGGAAAAAAGGATTTGGGATCTTGCATCTGATAATCCGAAAGCGCTAGTGACAGCGGGCGTCTGCACAGAGTCCAATAAAAGGTGGATTGACCAAATCTTTATTTTTACGCCTAGTGTGTAAGCTCTAGTATAATTTAATACATTACTGTTGTTATGTCGGCATAGGTGAAATAAGCGATCAGAAAAAAACGCTGTGTGTGCAACCAGCCTATGTTTCTCAATTCCTTTTCTTTTCTACCAGTAAATTCACTTTGCAAATAAAAATTATAAATTTCTTCCCTTTACGACGAGGATGATATTAATTAAATGTAAGGACTTATTTATCACTGATTTCCCAAAGAAAACTTTGATCTTTCTCACATTCACAACACCTTTTCATCTAGTTGAACGCCTATGTAAGTCAACCGACTTCACTACTTTTACAGCTTTCTGGAAAAACCTGAATAAAATTTTTTAACTGAATTCAGCAGAAATTTTCGTGGCAATAATCCGTGGACTCTTCGGAATTTTTCTCAGAATGTCAAGTTAGTGGTACCAAACGATCACACCTTATTTTGTACTAAACTCGACTTTCTGTTTGAAAGCGTTTTGATAACAAATTAAGCAATAAGGACAATTTTAGAAGCATCTGAAATTAAATTTCTAATTTCATGGAGAAAAAATGATGAGGCTTCGAATATCATTTTTGATTCTTGAAACCGACATATTTAAAGTACCGTAGTATTTAAATATATTGAAAGCTTTAGTACAACAATGTGATAAAAGCTGAAACTCAGAATTATCTGAAAAGCTATTGAAGGCCACCACTTTCATGAATTGCATTTTTCCTTTCCTGTTTACATTTTCATTTCTTTAAAAAAATATTCTTTCATGAAAATATATACATTATTATTATGCAGAATTAAATTGGAACGTCTTAAAAAGTTATTCAATAATTTTCTAACATTAAATTATTGATGCATTAAATTCTTGTGTTTATATATAAATGTCTAAAGTATCCTAATTACTTTGGAAAGTTATTATGCATAAGTTTCAATGCCATTACTTAATTAACTTTTACATATTCACTAATTCACAACTTCCTAACAATTGCAGAAATTTCAAAAATACATTGATCCCCAATTCATAACCAATTACCAAAGTTTTACAGTTTAACTGATTTGTAGTTCACTAATAATTGCTGGAACTTTAAAGAAAATCATCAATTCATAATTCACTACTAATTATCGAATTTTTTTTTAAATCCCTTATTCCGAAACTTTTAACAATTGCCATGAATTTAGAAATTGACAGATTCGAAATTCCCTATGTCAATTATCAAAATTAAAAAAATCACTAATTTACTATTCACAAGCAATTACTGAAAATTTAAAAATTAACTGATTAACAATTCACTGGAAATGACCGAAATTTAAAAACAATTTGGTTCAAAATTCACTATTACTTACAAAAATTTAAAAAATTCACTAATAATTGCTGGAACTTTAAAGAAAATCATCAATTCATAATTCACTACTAATTATCGAAATTTTTTTAAAATCCCTTATTCCGAAACTTCTAACAATTGCCATGAATTTAGAAATTGACAGATTCGAAATTCCCTATGGCAATTATCAAAATTAAAAAAAAATCACTAATTTACTATTCACAAGCAATTACTGAAAATTTAAAAATTAACTGATTAACAATTCACTGGCAATGACCGAAATTTAAAAACAATTTGGTTCAGAATTCACTATTACTTACAAAAATTTAAAAAATTCACTGATTCGGAATTTGCTTGCAATTACCAAAGGTTTAAAAATTCATTGTCTTTGGAAATGAAACTCCATTCCATCAAGCACTGGCATGGATGAACAGTATATAGATAATTTTATGGAATTCTATAAACTTTTATATATTTTCTTGCCTATAAGTTTCTTATTCTTCCTTATTATTATTCCCTTTACTTCATCATTTTTGCTTGCCTAACATACGGAATGATTTTTTGGATAACTAATCGATTTCACATTTTTTTTTACCTCTTAGTTCTTAATTCCCAATATAAATTATTAAATGACACCATTAATAAGTAAGATGATGAGGTATAATGATATCAATTGTGAAGAATAATAAGGAAATTATGGGCAGAAAATAGAAACAATGAAATTATATTACATCAGACTTCGATATCGATGAACAGTACCCAGAAAATCTAATGAATTCCTTCAAATTTCCATCTAGTTCTCTGCTCATAATTTCGTTATTATTTCTCACGATTATTCTTTTTATACCTCATCATATTGCTTATTAATGCAGCCATTATTTTTTTACAAATCGAGGGAGTTACAGATACTAAGCTATCACAAAGTTTCCTTTATCTCTTAGTTCTTGATTCCCAATTTAAATTTATACCCTAAAATTAACGTTATATTGTCAATACCGGTTAATTGGTTAAATCGGAGCCGGTTAAAAGAGATTTTACTATACTAATAATTCCTGTATTTCAGAGAGATGGAACACTTTCCTACACTATGTAGAGCGATTTCCTCAAAGGAGAGCATAATATTCATTGCAAAGCAAGCACATTTATGATTCAATAAACCCAACTCCCTAGTGCCAGGAAAAAGGAAAAAGAACAACGTGAACAAATGTGAAAGGCTTTTAACAAACTCCTCTTAAATCCTAATTACCGAAACGAAGGCGCAGCAGACCTCTAATGGGCGGCCCGAAATGAATTTGATTGGATGACACTTTCATTAAACGACATAATTGTGGCCGCTTCTAAAGTTGAGATTATGGACCGCAATTGTTGGACGAAAATGATTGAGATTCCCTGATGGGAAGTCCTTCTCATTAGCAGAGTCTCCTCTGGGGCAATAACGGAAGTGAAATGCAAGATTTTTAACGGTTTTCGGAACCTCTTCCCTCGTCGTTTTGAGTCGGTCTCACGAGAATTTGAAATCCGCTCTATAATTTTTTTTAAATCAGCAAGAATTACCAGTAAATTCTAATTTTGAAGTTATGATGGTCCTTAACTATCTTTCATTCGCTAAAAGGAACACAATTTATTTTACTTTCCGGCTAAATGAAAATTTTAGAAAACAACAAATCTTCAAAAAGTCACATTGAAATGCTTTATCACTTGCTCATAGTTTATTTCAATATTTTTGAGCAATTAAATGTTAAAAGGGGTAAATGCTATTAATGAAAGAAGCGAAGATGTTAAAAAAAGTTAATTCGTGCAGAAAAAGTTAATTCAGACAGTTAATTAACAATTTGTTTAACTATCTTTTGAGTTATTATCCCTACAACAAATCTTTCATGCTTACCACATTATAAAGCATTGGTTATTATTTTTTTAATGTGAATAAACCGAGCTTGAGATTTTTGCATTTTTTATTTATCATTTTTTACTTTTCGATTCAATCAAAATTTTGAAAACTCTTAATAATTTTTAACAACGAATTTGAGTTCATTTTTATTTGAAACTATTTTATAAAATAATGGAAATCCTTCTAATATTTTTATTGGGCTGTATTTTTTAAGAATAAAGACCCCTGAGCATTCGTGGGCAGAAGTCCGACTTCGAGCTGATATGAAGACGACACTCATTACACTTGCTTGCAAAGCCCTTTTTACAGGGGGGACTCTTTCAGACATCTCACAGATAAAACACAAAGTAAACAATAAACATGCCCGAGTTAGGACTTGAAACTGGCAAGCCCAGATTACGGAGAAAACGCGCTACTCCCATGCCAGGACGCCGGCATGTTGCTATTTTAGATTTATAATGTCTTTGGTTATCAAAGCTTTGCTTATTTCTCATAAAGCATTATTCCATTTTAAAAGGCCATTTAGAAATTTATTTTCATTCTTTTCATTAATTCTCAATATTATTTAACATTTTAAATTTTAAAGTTCATTAACTGATTCATCAGAGGGGTGAAGGCGAGTAATTAGTAATGCTATTATAAACATACACTTCTCTCGTGATTCTTCCAAATTTTTAGATCATTTTCCATATGAACGGTCGCAAACTGAAATGATTCCAAAATTTACCTGCAAATACGAGATAATGAAGCAGAAGAGTAAAGTCCGAAATATTTAAGCCTGATCTAAAGTATCAGTAATCTTGTCTAGTGCAGTTCTTGTGAGCGCAAGCGTATACAAATGGAAATCAAAAGTACTGATTAAAATATTCCGGAGCGAACTAAAGCAGACTCTTCCTAGAATGCTGTTCTTGGGGAATCGAATGCGACTGTTGCGCTCCCAAGGCTTGTTTCCGAAGTCAAAGAAAATGTTGTGCGAGGATTTGAATTTGATTAAGCGAAAGCAGAGTCTCTGAGAAACGAACCGATTCCGAAAAGGATGCCTGTCTCTCCTGAATCGCATTTATTCCTACTCCTTTCGCTGATTATGCGACGTAGACTTAGAAAGAAATCGGAGCAAATGTATTCATAAGAGAGCTTTTAGGATTTGTTTTAGCGATAACAGTATAACTATGTAACGACAGTATTCTGTTACTGGATTTAAAAGATGTCGTATTTTTGGGAGTGGGATATGAAGCCGATATTAGGTGATTACAAGTATTGCCTACCTTAAAGAACATGAATTATCTTGATCCTTGAAGAGCGGAGTGGATTTGAAAATGTACTTGTGTTTCAGTAGACACAAATTTGAATGATTTTGGGGGTAGATATAAAAGTAATTAAGGTATTCAGATTTCATAAGTCTAGTTAAATACTCTGTAATCTTCAAGATATATCATTTATTTATAGATCTGGAATAATTTCTAATTATATATGTTCTAAAAATAATTCTTAGTTATTCGAATTTCGGTTTCATTTTAACTTCTACTTTCCGTAGGTTATTGTTTTCAAACAGAACCAAGATGGCATGTAATGCAAATTCCTTTCTGAAGAGTTTATATGTTGAGTGTTATAAACCAGATTTACATCTTAGAAGATAAATGTTTTCTTTACTTTATTAATTTAGAATTCAGTCTCATCGAAGGTATCCATATTTCGATTTTCAGCTTCGACCTTTTCTGCTACATTTGCAAGAATCTAGAAAGAATTTTGAACCTATATTTCTCACCAGGGTAGCGCACTATTTTATTAGAATTAAATATGAACCATCTAGTATTTTCCCCACGACCATTTAGCGATTCTCCTCCATGGAGAATCCAAACCTTTTACTTTTTAATCCTTTTGAAAACTTCAGCAAATCAGACACTGCAGATATTGTTTATCAAAAATTATTCATTGAACATAGATCTATCCTAGATAGGTTTTTTCCTGATAAAATTTCATGTTTTAAGCTTCCTTCATCTTGTTCCATATATACTGCTGAGACCACTGCAGTTTTACATGTGTTATTAGAAATTTTAAATAGACCTAGCTGAAGCTTTATTATTTACACCGATTCTTTAAGTGTTTTTCAGTCTTTAAAATTTCTCCAGAATCATACTCATCCAAATATTTTAAAGATTGTAGACTTATTTTATAAGATTATTTCTCGTGGCTCAACAGTTCTATTCTGCTGGATACCATCCCATGTGCCAAATCCGCAACCTGTTCTTTAGAACCACCCATACCTTCATGCGATTTGAAGAAACAGGCTAAAAGCTATCTGTAAGTAAACTGGCAAACTCAGTGGGATTCGGAAACTCTAAACAAACTTCATACTTGCAAACTTATCATAGAAAATTGGCCGTCTTTGAATTATAGAAACATGACACAGTTTTAACTCACCTGAGAATCGGTCACACTAGAATTACATTCAGACATCTATTATTGAATGATCAATTGCCGATAGGCCCACATTGTGATTGTGGCATAACAGTTTATCATATGCTTATTGAGTTTCCATATTTTAATGCTCAACGCTTATTTTGCTTTAAAACCACTTTATCCTTGTTGCTTGGCAAAAATTCACATAAGAATCTTTTTGCCTTTTAAAAATCTATAGGTTCTTTTTCCTTAATCTGAGCTCACTTTTTCGGCTTCGTTTAGACATTTTGTAATTTATCAAATTTTTTCCAAAGGAAATAATTTTTCGGAAACTTTCTATTAAGCTTAGAATTAGAAATAAACTTGTTTGGCGCAGTATAAACCTTCATATTGGTTCTTGTGCCATAAAACTTCAAACCAAACTTATCTGAAGCTATATAAGTTCAAAACGCCTATTCATAGCCCTCTTCTACCTTTTGCATTTCCATTTGATGCGATGCGTCTCAACCAGCATGCTTTGACAAAGCGTCTTAATAATAGATTTAAAAAATTAACTATTTACTTAAAATTCTGAGAAATTGAGGGAATTTTGCCCTTATTTCGTTTTTCCACTTCTTTCTCTCTCTCCGTGTTTGTTTGTCAGTTTACTCAACGTAGATATTGGATTAAAAAATTTTTTTCGGAACGATCTTATCATTAGAATACGGAGGAATTCCCCCTTCCCAAAAATTATAAATAATTGTAAAGATGCGAATACTAAGCAAAAGAAAAATATATCATAAATGAATTCCTTAGTCAAATTTATTGAATATTTTTGTCGATATCCTTGTTTTGTATTCCTTTTTATTTTGTTATTCCTCTTTTTGATTAAAAAATTATTTTTAGATTTTTTTTTATAAATGAATACGTGTTTCCCATTAAAAAAAATTGATTATGAAGAAAAAAATTATTCAGTACACAAACATTTTTCCTTAACAATAATAACCATTTTAAATAATTTATAAGCCCAAATAGCTTCGTTAAATGTTTAAATTTTCCACAATTGAACCTAGAAGAATGGATACGAGTCAATAATGATTGATCTGAATAATAGAGCAAAGCTTTCATAAAAGATTACATAATCATTACTCAAAATACCGGCTTTAATATCGCTATGTTACATTCATAATATTAACTTTATTAAAGTTTAGCGTTTTTCATAATTACGAGCATAATGTAACAATTTATCATAATAAGCAACATTTTAAAGATCATTTGCTCAGTTAGAGCTAAAAGTACAATAATTATGCAAAGAAGAAAGATTTGCTTTCCTTGAAGTCAGCACATCATCATTTATTAAATTTTTATTGCACAATGAAAACATTACTAATTATGTTACAAATTCAAAAGAAAATTCTGTTGCATATTTCGGCAATCAATTTTTATTCAAAAGTTTGTTTTAGAAGAAAAAGTACCTGCTTTGAATGATACAGCTAATGAATTGAAGTCACATGTAGTGCATTCTTTATATCGTAATTTTGAGAATTTCTGACTGAATGAATGTACGACAAAAAGTAGTCACTTGAGACAATTATATCCTACCTAAACAAAGATAAGTTTTTTTCTGAAATGTTATGAATTTGTTCTCTTAATGTTAATTTGTTCTCTTTGCTGTCTCATATTGGAGAAACAAACATTTACAAATATTTGAAAAAGATTCTGAATGGATCTCAATCAAAAGCCCCCAAACTTGATAATCGTTTCGTAAAATATGGAGGTACTGAAAAAGAATTTTTATTTCTATCTCTATTTGGCGCCATGATCCCTAGATTCTTGACAAAAACTTATGTACGTTGGTGGAAAACAAATTTTAACATGGGGAAGTAAGGTAATAAAGCCAAATGGATTTTCTATTTGGTGTTAGTGATAATTCTCGTTTGATTATGCACTTACTGCTGTTTTACATTTTGGGCACTATATCAGTTGCCAGTAACTGACAGGGAATTTTCCAATTTGACCGCACCAGACACTGGTAATTAAAATTTTTTTTTTCGGACTTAGTACTTTCTTAGTAGTTAGATATTTTTTCAAGCATCATCAGTCATTGTTGAATGGCAATATATAGTTGTCCAGGTAGAGTGGGTGTTCCTTGCCACCAGTTGTTTTGTTTGCAATATTTCGTATTTTCTGGAGGAATAAATGTTATTTAGCTTATTAGATTTCTTGCTTTATTCATAAAACCAAATTATTTCTGTAACAATATTATATTGAGACTGTTTTTTTTTTCATTTTAGCAGTATTTAGCAAAGAAAATACAGTCATTTGTAATATACGAGTTCCAAATACAAGTACGTATTAAAACCAAACAAACGACTGCTACTCTTTCGAACATCTTCATCGTTTCCCATAACAAATCATATTCCAACTATTTTCCGTCCTATAATAATTTCCTATAATTTCAATTACTATGATCAAAAGATTGAGATCACAGAGACAACTTTACTTCAACAAATACCGCAAGTTTAGACAGTTAGCTTTTAAGTGACCACAGTATGGGCCAAACATAATACCCTCTGTTGCGAGCTATCTAGTCATAAATGCCAGGACTATGCAAATAGGCTGGCACTGGGGGTATTATTAATCTAAAGGACCGGGACCTATTTATGCAGAGACCTAATTCTGTCAGCTGTCCAAACATTGAGGTCTCAAACAAAGGCGGACGCTAACGAATTTAAGTCTACGTTCTCGGGAAGCTTGTAATTAGTGGGGGACAAATTACGGCAACACTCTCCGAAAGGTGGGATTCTCTGACGGTTAATTACAACAGACTGAAATTGGGCTTTGCTACTAAAGATGTTTAAAATGCCTTAGTACTCTAGAAAGTGCAGTAACAAAGGCCACGTCTTGTATTTTAGAAATAAAGAGATGTGCAAAGTAGAAGAAAAATCGCAGAAAATAGTTCAATAATATAATAATTGCTATTAATTAACCTCCAAAAGATTATTAATATTTCGCAAGCAAATTGTACTTATGCACTAGACGTGTAATCGGTACTGTATCTACATATTAAAAGTATTTTAATTGCCTAACAGCGATATGTCTGCATATTAAAAGTATTTTAATGGCGTAAAGGCTTGTATCTACATATTAAAAATATTTTAATTGCCTAAAGGCGTTTTATCTACACATTAAAAGTGCATTAATTCCCTAACGGCTTGTATCAATATTGCTTTAATTACCTGACGGTTTATATCTACATATTAAAAATGTTTTAATTGCTTAATTGCTTGAATATGCATATTAAAAGAATTTTAATTGCTAATGGCGAGTCAGAACGTTTTCAAATGTACATGTTAGAAGTCCAAATGTGTTAATTTATCCAATTAACAATGACATTATTTACGTCTATCAATGTAATCAGTTTTGTAATTTTATTAATTCTCAGAAATTCTGATAGGAAAATTTGAGTTCGACTGTGAATGCCAAAGCTGGCGATACACCTATTGTTTAAATGCAAGTTGCCCTGTTACTCTTTCTAGTTTTGATAATCAAGCACCCTATTCTTGTATTTTTTAAAATCAAACCATACTCTTTTTCATGATGTTTGAACGGTTTTTTGAATATCCTATACTGTCCATTCGCTAATATCATTTCAACTTTTAAATTTCCTAATTTTCTGTATGAAAAATAAATAAATACTAAAATATTTCTTTTAACATAAAAATATTTGAGCAGTATATTAGGGTTAAATAAAGTTTGAAGCAATATATAGCTGAATGTTTCTTCTAGAATCGATATATGCACTATAATGATTAACATTCTACAATATGCTCTTGTGGAACTCGCCTATCGTAAGAAGGATAATTTATATGACGGCTTTACTTCTTGAAACTTCGCTAATATATTTTTGAGGCTCTTGATGCTTCAATATCAATAAATATTCGATTTACCATAAAAGAATTGAATAGTATATTAGGATTAAATAAATTTTGAAATATTCTTTAATATGCACCAGCATTTTTCTTCCAGAATTGATATGTGCTCTATAGCGATTAACATTTTACAAAGCACTCTTGTGAAACTCGCCTTTAGCAAGAAGGGACATTTATATGACGGCTTTACTTCTTGATGCTTCGTTTCCCTACAATCCCCTCTCTTTAAAGAAAAGCCTCCCCTCGAAATCACCAGGCGGATATTTTTCAAGGCGCTGTGTAATTAACTCCGGATGAAACAACACATTTTATGGGCCATAAATTCACAGGGAAACGCACTTAATCGTTGCAGAGCGTCTTTTAGAAAGAGTGGTGACTTTTTTGCTTTTCTTTTAGGCGACATTCTGATTTATCTGCAAGATGTTGGCGCAATTAGAATTTTATGATTCCCGCCGGTCACTGAAGATATCATTTTTATTGAGGAAGGTAAATTCATATCGCTACCTTCAAAAAGAAAGAGAGTAAATGAAAAAGGAATTTTCAGTGTGCCATTTTTATCAGACTTGGCGAAGGATATATGAGGGGTGAAATTTTTTTTTCTTCCTCCTGGAAGAAGATGAACACTTCGAAATTAATGATTCTGCCTGAAAATGTTCCACGGGTATTATGAGAGATGATGGTGGGGATTTTATTAAAAACGCTGGAAACAGTTTTCGTCTAGATGCGTGCGTATGCAAATGTTAATTATTTTTCTGAATTATTTTTCTCCTACAGTCTGTAGTCTAATAGTACCAACGAGAGAAAAAAATACATGCTTTAATCTTTTTTGTTTTGATACATTTTATTTTGAGGGGCAGGGGAACTTCATGTATTTGCATGATGAGACAGGAAAACTTACAAAAAAATCATGATTATGAATATTTTCTTGTAAAATGATAGTATTTTTTTAAATATATAGCCAACTCTTATTGTAAAAAGAAATAGAAAATGAATCAATGAATTTTGTTTTCAAATGAGTCCAACCATATTACAATGATATAAAACACTATTTTAAACAGATGCCTTTATTACATCTCCATAAACGAATTTTTTTGTTTACAGGAATTAAATATCCTCTGTAAGAAAATAAAATTAAACTCGCAAGATTTTGTAGTTGCTTGTAAATATCTACCTCAATTTATACTTGTACATAAATTTTATTTATCAATAAAAAGAAACTCGAGTGTGAATTCTTGGGGATTAATTTGAAATTTCCTCTTTCTCACATAGTAGCAAAAATGAATTGAAAATTATTATGTTTACTGCTTTTATTATCAGACAGAATTAAGAATGAATTTGATATTAGCATATTTTCATGAAGTATCCTATTTCTAATATTTCTCTTGCAATGAATTTAATAAAATCGTGACAGTTTTTTTAATTCTGATTTCTAGTTTATTTCATTATCAAATTTTTCGATATAATTCCTCATTAAACTTCTAAGATGACAAACTTCTAAGATTTATTTAATAATATTAATAAAAACTGATGAATTACATTCTATCAAACCGAATGAAAGTAAGATTTTAAATCATATTTCCATAATGATCATAAAGCAGTCTGATTAATTGGCTACGCATACGAGGAGGCGAAATCGGTCTAACTGTTGAGACTGAAAACCGTGTTAAATTTATATTTCATATCTCTCGAAATTAGAGAGATGAGAAGAAGTAGACTTTTATTAATGATGCATCTAGAAGACATAAGGTTTTAGATGAAAATTAACGAAATCCGTGGTTGGGGCGCGGAAGCTCTGTCATGGGATTTATGGGATTTTTTCGTCATAGGACTAACAAGTAAGTAGCGTTTCAAAAATGGAGTTATTGAGGATTTGGAGACCATTGATGACACAACAATGCATCAAGATCTTTCATATAAAAAAGTGATAACATTAGAACAGTGGTTGATGAAAGAGGACTGATTATTTCTACCCATTTATCTTATTTAATCACAGCTGCATTATTTTTCTTTCTTCAACTAATTAGGAATCGCATATTTAAAGTTTGAAGATTGAAATAAATATAAACTAAACTTTCTTGTTAAGAATAAAAGTAAATGGTTATCTAAATCCAATTTAGAACTGTTAAATGATTTCTCTAAAAATTTCAATATAGAATGCAGGTTTGTAAAACTAAAATACCATCTCAAGAGCTGCAATATCTACCAACCTCGGAATATTATAAAAGAGAAATGAAAAAAAGAAAAAAAAAACCATGAAAAACATCCTCGTTTTTAAAAGGTTAAAGAAGAGATAAACGGAAAGGTTCTCTACCCGGTTATTTGTAATTCCTTCAGTGAGTGAGAATCCACAGCACCCTTCTGTCAGCGGTTAAGAAGGGTGTTTATTTTAAACCACTGGGAATGTAGTAATTTTTTTTTGTTATGTTGTGTTGCAAAAAAATATTTCAGTTTATGATACAAAAGAATTTACACACAATGAATAGTAGGCCAATGCAGACCAAAACATTTTTTAACGGATGATATTTTTAGTGACTAAATTATTTAGTAAATATAATTGTAATAACCGGGACTGAAACTTCAGATCAAATCAGATTTATACAATATTGTCGCGTTGATAAACCGTGTGTTAATTAAACTTGTTAATCTCAACTCGAAACTTTGTAGAAGGAACTAAACCTTACATCTGTTTCTATCTAAAAGATGAAATTACTCGAATTTGCCAGATTTAGAAAGATACAGACATTATAAGAACATTCGAGGGCAAACGAGAAATAATGGGGAAAAAATCAAAACAATTTTTTTAGGCAACTTGCCTTCAGTCAGATACGAACTTGCGAATTGTTGCTTTCAATTCACAACATTTTACCATTGAGGCATTGTCAGAAAATTTTTTATGACAATGTAAATTTTAAATGAAGTATACAAAAGCAACTTTTACTGAAAATAAAACGGTTTTCCTCAAAGATCCTTACCAATAATTGCATTTTATTGAATTACATTGGATTCCAACATGATAGAGTATTTTTTTAAAAAAAGACTTACTTATACGATGTATCTTGGTCAAAAGAAAACTTTAAGAATACGAAAACATCTTTTTTCCAGAACCTCAACTTCTCCTCAGAAAGTAGCCCAAAACTTTGGCTTTTGTAACAGCTTTCTTAAATAATCCTGGTGTAATCATATTCAAATGAGATTCTTCTTCCCTGCTTTTGGCTTCCAAAAATGAATTATTAAACACATCTTTTGTAATTTAAATCTTGTCAAGGTTAACTTAAAACGGTGGCAGGAGGAAAACTGCCCCAAAGACTTCGGTAGTTTACCCAACAGTGCTGTACTTTAGAAAATAACCTTCCAAGACATCCACTCCTCGTGGATCGAAATTCCTTAATTATCAAGTCGGAAGCTTTTGTTAAACATTGAAAAAAGTTTAATAACTTTCATCGTGAAGCCAATTTCTGGTTCCCTTTCCATAATTAAGCACGAGTGCATCTTATTATTTTGTTCTATTTCCTAAATATTTTAAAGGGTTCTAATTTTCTCTTTATTTTTTGCATCTTAATAAAAATTTGATATCTGGAGGCAATATTATATGAACCTACCTGTTACCTTTAGAGATTAAGTTGTAAGCCCAAAATATTGGCTTTTTTGGTTGATAAATTATTGATACGAACAGTACATATTTAAAATTTGGCATTGATTATTCTATAAGACTGAAAATTATGAATGAAATCAGTATACTGCAAATTACTATGTGAGTAAATTTAAAAGTGTATACATTATGAAAGAAATGGGGAATTGAAAATTTTACTTAAGAATTAATGTTTAAGAAAAGCAATTTTTTAAAAAAAAATCAAGATTTGAAAAGAATAAGATTGCATTGTTTGATAGAGCAATGAAATTAACTTGGATTCCATCATGTAATAATAAAATCAAATTAAAATTTAATACAATAATACGAGGAATGGTTGCCAAGTCGAAAATCGCCCCAGAATTAATAAACTCCGGTAAACTTGGTGGTCTGGGGTTTTTGGCCACGAGGAATCGATTGGCACCGGTTTTGAAGCGCTACGGTCGAGCAGTTCGGAGTTACAGATAGGATATTTTCAAACTTTATTAGTTCACCATAATGGCTACTTAAATTTTCAAGCGGTAACGTGCTGCCATCTATAGCCAATATGGCGAACTAATAAAGTTTTATGTTTATGCTGTTATAGGTTTATAATATGTTTCTTATGTATGTATATATGTTTGGTTTTTCTAAATAAATTTGTCAAAAATATTGAACTTCAACACACTTCAATCTTTACCTTTACTTTACCTTTGTATAGAATAGTTCCCTTTCCAAACTCTAACTTTGTTTAGAATAGTTTACAATGGTGTACGGTTATCTTTTCACCAGTGGTTTCGCAAATTTTCTTATGGCATGTATTGTTTTGATAAATCACAATTGAAAATTTAAATCTTCGAGTTAGCTTCGATACCTGTTTTCTCCGAGCGGTCACCCACTGGTTAAAATTTAATAAAGTTAGAGAGAAAAACTGTATGGAAATGGAATAAAAATTCAATTAAGAAAAATAAATAAAAATTTCTGAAACTGAAATAATTATTGGACTGAAGGAAATTACCAAAGCATTTTTTCTTACAAAATATGTACGCTAAAGTAGCGTAGTTGAAATTAAATCAAAAAGGCAAGTGGGATGACAATTGACTTATGTGTGCGTGCATGTGTGTAAGTGACATTTTTTGAAAAGAATAAGATTGGATTGTTTGATAAAACAATGAAATTAACTTGGATTTCATCATATAATAATAAAATCAAATTAAAATTTAATAAAATTAGGGAAAAAAATTGTATGGAAATGGAATAAAAAATTTAATTAGGAAAATTAGTAAAATTAGATGAAACTGGTGAAATTATTGAACTGAAGAAGATTATCATGGATTTTTTTTTTTTCATAAAAAAATATACACTGAAGTAGCGTATTCGAAATTAAATCAAAAAGGCAAGTGGGATGATCGTTGACTTACGTGTGTGCATGCGTGTGAGTCCTCAAGCGCGAGTGAAAGCTTCACATCTCTTTTTAAAATATCATTAGTCTATCTCATGGTATTCTTCAGTTTTCTTAATCATATTTACTTCAGTAAACCAATAAAAACTCTTCTTGCTAAAAATTTTTTTTGTCTAACATCTCCAAAATGTCAACTGATGTATACATGTAAATAAAAAAATTTTATTATTGCACATGCATAGAAATAACAAAGAAGAAATAAGACAAGGCTGAACTCAAATAATAAATAAATTTAGATCCACAATTAGTTTTCATTTCTAATTGTTTGAAAAAATTTTTTAACAAATATAGTAATGAAATTGTAAACTTTATTTAGTTGACCAACAATATGCATGTCAAAAGAATATTTTCATTAATGATTTAGCATTTTTTTTCATAATTACAGGTAATTCTTTCCTTAACCCTTCTTTACATGAAAATAGGATTTTCTAACATAGTATTTAGTGAACAAAAAATGTACTCAAAATAGGTATACTGTAAATTGATTGCTGCCTGCAACTTTTTTCAGGACTATTGAGAAATAAGGGGAAAAAAAATCAAATGTCACAATCTTTATAGAGGGTTTGAACTGGTCATTCTGCTGTTTATTGGGGTTGGAAGAAAAATGCGATTTCTTGAATATTTTTTGTACTAATATATTTTTTGCTAATAAAAGCGATAACTCAATTTAGTTGAGAGTGACTTTGAAGATTTTATAGAGATTTTAACCTGTAAATTTATATGGTGATGGATATTTCCACCATACTGTTCTTTAATTATTTTATATTATACTAAACTCAGAGGCGTCACAGCCGATGTGAGCCAAGGCTTACAGTGCCCATACACTGAGGGCCCTGGTGTACAAGGCATATGTCTCGGTTAGGTTGGTAGTTTAACGCAGAATCCCCAGTGTTTAGTTCCCAAGTATCCTCGGAATTCAGCTTATTGATCAGGGCCTGACTAGGGCAGGGCAGCTGCTCAGGGCCCCCCTAACAAAAGAAGCCCTCAAATCAAAAAATACTATAGACAATTTCTGAGCACAATTCTTCATTACTAAATTAGTGAAGCAGAGGTGGCCCCAAAGAAGTTTTTGTCCCCGACCTTAATTAGGTTAAGTCGGGCCTTGCCAATGAGGATATGAAAAGCTGAGTCAATTTTTCCCAGCTCGATGATATTTTATGTTCTATAATTATATTTTTTATAATTATTATTTTATATCATATTATATATTGTATTTTAGATATTTTAATTTAATCTAGAGCGTGAATTATATCACCCTGATTTATTTTACCAAAAAAAGTCATGCAAAAAAGGGTTGATTAACTTTAAAAAATAGTTTATTTAAGAATACTGAACAGAAATCTAAAATGAAAACAATTTGTTAAAATCAAATATTATTATTAAAACATATTTTATTTAAGAATACCGAAACAGAAATAAGCGAATAAACTGAAATCTGAAATGAAACAATTTGTTAAAAGCAAATATTATTCTTTTCAGAAAACGTCTTTTTCCCCTTCCAATCCTTTATACAAAACGTTTCTTTGGAGAAGTAGCACAACATTTAGAAATGATTGCAAGATAAATGCGTGTCTATTTATTCTTCGCGAACAGCAAGGAACTCGAAACAGACTTTCTATCCAAAAGGAAACATTTGTCGAAAAAACTAAAAGTATTTTATCCGACCTAAAAGCCGAACTCTACTTCAGAAAGAAACATTATTCAAATACGGAAATAAATAAATAAAATACCAAGCAGACGAGAATAAAAAGGAACTAAAAACTAGTTGAATCACAACGCTCTCCTCACACACATGAATTCGAAAATAGAAACTTATCCCCTGAACAGTTTTTCTGCAGCTGTATGATGACTGTATCGGTTAAATGGAGTTATCAGAACATTCTAAAAAATCGTATTGTTTTGGTATTTCTAGTTAGCCGATACAGTCATCATACAGCTACAGAAAAACTACAACACTGGATCTATGGAGACAGGTCTCCTAAACAGATCAAACCATACCAACCAGCAGTCCAACTATCACAAGAAACACTGATATTACATCAAAGTCGATGCATATACAAAGTTTGCATTTACAAAACTCAACTATATTAACAAACAACAAAACACTTATCGAGAAACACAGCTCGGCATGAAAATGAGAGACTTGCCGGCATTCCATAGACAAACTTCACTCGAAGAACTCGCTTTACCCTCTTCCACTCATTAAATCATTTTAGTTGTATACAACATCGAATTCATTAAAATGATTTCTGATCTAAACCTCCTAAAAAATAAAACCAAAATTCTTGTTAATTCCAGAACCTTCATTACGGTCGCCAAAGTCAGAGTTCATTGATCTAGCATCTATTCAACATACATTAAAATATGCATAAAACTGTATTCCTTACTGCGACAGTTCCTTGGTTTTATTATTTAGAAATGATATTAACAACACAAGAAATAAGCCATTAAGTACTTTATAATAAATTATTTTATACTGATACTAATTTGCTACATTCCTTTCCTGCAATATTAATATCATTTCTAAACTGAGAGATTTATAGATAATCGAAGCTGAATAAATACCCTATCCATGATTTTTGGTAATCTGGTTTTGAATTCAACGACTTTCAATTCACAAAAATAAAGTTTCTTGAAAATAAATAATTTTGGGAATACCTTCATTAGTAGAAAAGAGAGAGAAAATTCCTAATAAGAGGCTATGAAATTCTATGAACTCGCGAACGGAGTGAATTTTCTTTTTGAAGTTTTGATCTCAAAAAGATCTCTAGTTCCAATCTGAATATTATTGCTACTGTTTTTTTTTATCTGCTTGCATTGTGAGTTTCTTTTAAGTATTGTTGCTTGTATTTATTTCAATTGTATTTTTATTACCTATCCTTCGTGGTTTCCCTCACCCCGCCCCGGAATATACTTTATTTTCCATTATCCAACGCTTCGAACTACGTGCACCGTTATCCATTTTACTATTTAAGAAATAATTTGAACTGAAAATAACAAGCTATCTGTACCGTATAAATATGAAAGTATCAAGCTTATATCGCATTTGTTCCTCATTTGTTCTTTGACCAAAGATAATTAATTACATCATAATAAGAAAACACAATTAACTTTGAAATATTTCGACAACTTTTCTGAAAGAAACTATTATCTTCAGAACAATAAGCGTTAAAAATATTAATGAAAAATGAAATATGCCAAGAAACTAATTAAAATATTCCTTATATGCACAATAAAATGCTTTCTCTTACTAAAAATTCCCTATATTCAGCTCATCCGTTATAATTGGCAGAATATTCTTAATCTTTTTACGACAAATCTCAAAAAAAAATATATATATATTATGTCAAATACGTGTATAAAGTCATGCTTGCGTAAGATTATGCTCCATAAATATGCCATCCATTGTACATTGGGGAATCAGATTTTGAGATAATGGATCACATTAAAAATATTAATTATTTATTTCGACTGTTTTACCTTTTTTAAATCTTGAAATGAATTTTTCTTAATTGCATTATTAAGTGGAACAGTTCCGAAAAATACAATTTGTCTAATAATCATGGATAATTAAACTCAGATAATATTTTAAAAAGTGTATTGTCATGGAAGCATACGAAAGAAAGTTTCAAATTCGATGCACATTAAAAGATAAGTGGTAGGTTCAATTATAAAATTTCAGGGTAGTAGAAATGCAGCAAACTAAATGAAAGTTGTTAATTAAATGATACGAACACCAATGAGTAATAAGACGAGACATTTTGAGACCTTTAAGGGGCAATATCTATCACAGTTACATTATTTTTAGATAAAAACCTAGCAATTTTTGGTGATCAGTTGGTTCTCTAAGAATATTGGTGATATTTGATTCGGTTCAAATTACTATAATGTTTAATTCTGGTTAATAACACGATGTCTTTTTCATAAAGTCAGAATACTAGATAATGCATAACTGCATGTTTGAAACTTTTTTTTCATAAAACCCAGCAACTTGTTGGTTCACTTAAAGTATTGGTAATGTTTAATTCTGTTTAAATTCCCCGGATAAAACTTATTAATATTTAAGTTACAATAGCAAATAAAAAGACAACAACGTATCAATTGCAATTTTTTTTTAAATATTTAAATAGCAAATAAAAAACATCGCATGAATTGAAATAAAGAACGCGCAGTATCAATTACAAATAAATAAACACTGTTTTAAATAAGTAAAAATAAATAAAGAAAATTCTCTATGATAATAAAAAATAAAATTCTGAACAAATATAATCTGTTTCCAGTTATAAAAAAAACACTTGCAGTATTTATCATATAAATATTTACTTAAACTCGAATTTTATTCATTTCAATGACTTCGAACTCTTTTCATTTCCGGTGAAGAACAACTTTGCTGAGAAACTAGACTTCTCATTGTCAAGACTTGGACTGAAGGTCTATTCAGAAATTCAAGAAAAGTGGAGGGAAAAAAATCCCCCTTCTCAGCGTGTCTTCCCCTCCGTGCAAGGTGCCTTGAGGAGGTTAGAAAAGATGAAAGGAGGGTGGTCCTACAAAAGATTTAACAAGGTGATACGAGTGGGAAAGTGGAACAGGGGTGCAGGTGAAAAGAGGAAGGCGAACTTTCCCCAGAAGGACGAGTTTTCGAAGTAGGGCGGAAAGGGAAGCAGCAGGACACAAAACTCTTGACCACTGATCAGAATGCTAGGAAATGTTGAAAAAAAAAAGTCAGCGCAAATAAAATAAACATACCTCTAAACTCTGATATGCTATACAAGAAAACAGTGGCTTAAAAAATGAAAGAATTCAAAAATTTTGGAGTTCTTTTAACAATTTATTCAAAAGATAAATTCAGTTCAATTTAATTTCAATAAATTAAATAGAAATATTTTTAAAATATACTTTTAATTTATATTAAAACCTGATATATTTTTGTTATTTTTCATTTTTTACCTGTTTGATTTGTAAATTAACAAATATAAGCATTATGGAAATTTGAAATCAGTTTTCTTTTGAAGTTCATTACTAGATGGTGACACGTAACTGGAATTAAAATTTAATTAAATAAGTTGATTAATTTATATTTATATTCTAAAATTATTCAAATAAAGTACTTAGAATAATGTCATTATGAATATATTAATATGCACAGTTTCAAAACTAGCAGACCAGGAAGTGAGTTGAAAATTCATTACAAAATTCCATTTCCTCAAGCATGATACAAATCAATTTAAGTAAAGTTGTGTAAAAAGGCCTGATTTACTCAATTGTAGCCAGCTGAAGCAGCATAAAAAACTTGATAGGATTCTATAATTTTAAATATAGGTTCTTTCGAAAAAACCGTAGGGAGTTCAAAACGGGTTAAAAGCAGAAAATAAACGTGATGTTTCTCTTTTGAACAGAATAAAAATGAAATAAATATCAAAATTTCTGAGAACAAATTTGCAGTTTATTTATAAATTAACAAATATAAATTTCATAGAAATGTTAAAGCTTTTTTTTTTTGGCAAATTCACTACCAGATGGCGACTCCCATGTGGAATCAAAATTTAACTAAATGAATAGATTTATTATTATTTATATTCTAAAAATATTTAGATTCATCACTGCCATTGTGAATGCATAAATTTGTACAATTTTAAAACTTTAGTAGATCAGGAAGTGAATAGAAAATCGATTACAAAATTAAATTTCTGCAAGGATGGAACAAATGAAGTTAAATAAAGGAATGCAAAAAGTCAAGAGATAATTCAATTTTAGTCAGCTGGAACGGCCTTAAATTTCAAAAAACTTCATATCAACCTATAATTTTAAATATAGTTCTTTTAATTAAAAAGAAATTCGTAGTAAGTCCAAAAAAAGCTTACAAGCAGAAAATAAACATGCAATGTTCTTCTCTCGAACACAATAAAAATGAAACAATATCGAATTTTTTCGAAAATAACTTCGCAGTTATTATAAAAATTAACAAATATAAATAACGAAATTCGAAATCAGTTTTTTTCACAAAATCACAACTAGATGGCGACACTCATGTGGAATCAAAATTCAATTAAACGGGTAGATTCAATAATAATTACATTCCAAAAGTATTTAAATAATACACAGGTACAAAACTCTAGTAGATCAAGAAATGAATGGAAAATCGATTACTAAGATCCTTCAACGTGAGCTTGAAATAAATCAAGTTAATTAAAGGTGTGTAAAAATTCTTTAGATATTTCACTTTCAGTCAGCTATAACAACATAAAATCTCCAAAAACTTAATAGAATCCTATATTTCTTTCAAACAAAAAAATGGATAGTAAATCCCCCCCAAAAATACAAGAGGAAACGGGCATGCAATATTCCTCAGTTGAACAAAATTAAATGAAATAAATATTGTATATTATCGAAAATAAATTCGCAATTAATCGTTCAGATGTATCACACATTAATAATTTCATATTTTTTGGTTACAAAAAGTAAAGGAATTTTTTTAAAGGCAGAATAAAATCAAAATGTATAATAACTTTTAAAGCAGAATTTAAAAAAAAAACTATGACAGATACTTTCTCAATCATAATATTAACAGAATTCTAAAAATAAAGTACATTTAATTTAATTTAATTTAATACTTTTTGAGATAAGTTTCTTTCTCAATAACAAAGATCCGTTTCACTACTTACAAATTTGAGTATAGACAGCATAAATTGAGAAAAAATAATGACAAGAGTTTGCTTCAAACTTTCATAATTTTAACTGTGAAACAACACAGAAGAAAGATTTTAACTGTTAAACAACAAAGAAGCAACTAGAATCAGAACCTACATTTTTCGATTGATTTGAAATTAAACTCTTGATTTATCTTGATGTTATTTTTAATTTAGATTCCAAAATTCATCATTTGTTTGTTGTTCTTCAACTGGTATTTGATTAGATGTTTGTGTTGCAAAACATTTCGACTACAAAAATATCTTATTATTGTCAAATTATTTGGTTGCTACATATTTCAAGTATAAGAAACACAAAAAGGTCATAAGTAGTAAATAGGGCAATCTTACAATGAAATACAGATTGCGTATTCAGGTTGTTGAACAAAGACATATCTTTTAAAATTTAAATCGTTGCACTCACCTTTTGAAAGTGAAAGTAACTCAAAACACAGAAACAAAAGACTTACCTGAAAAAAGAAAGAAACATAATTAATCATACAATGACGCATAACAAAACGAATAATCAGAAAACTGTGAGAAATAATATTCAGAAAAGATCTTAAAATTTATAAACAATAAGCAATCCAAGCGCAAGCTTGTTTAGAATAAACTCCTGCCTACAAATATGACACAGTTACAGCTAGTAATGATTAATTAATTCATTCATTTAATTACGAAAATTCAAATGCATTCATTTAAGAATCGTTTGTTGCATATTCAGCAACAAACACTATAATTTCCCACGTTTGTTAAAACAATCTACGATTTCATAGGCGAAAGATTTTAATTCCCAAATATAAAATAAATATAAATATTCTCAATTAATTTAATACTGACATAAGCCATTTGATCTTTTATGTGAAAATTGCTGATTTCTATTAAAGTTTATTAAAATACACTCATAATAATCGTCCATTATTTCTTTAAATAAAGCTTGTCGCAATATAAATAAATCTAAAATGTGCAATAAATTTATTTCATATTTATTCACTGATATTTCTTTTTCGTAATAAAATTATGATACAAAATATAGTCTTATAAAGTTTTCAAGATTTCATTTAATCGTCATTTACTGCAATATTTAGAATATATATTACTCGCCAATTTTGATTCAGCATATCGTTTTGTTACTAAATATATTTTATCATTCTGTCTTTAAATGATATTTTTCATTTATTTATTTGGAGATTTTTATTTTTATCATGATAAAGATTTTATTTTAAATCCTAAAGTAATAATTAAATACAAAATGTCATCGCTTAATGTTTTAAAGCTAGAAAAAGTTTAAATACAGTTTTTCTACAGTACATTGTATGTATGATTAATAACACATCTTGAAATCGGTGTATTTCCCCACAAATAGCTTAAAAAATTAATTAGTAAAAAGTTTCACCGGATATTATATAATTTCAGTAGATTTGGTACAGTAAATTCTTCAAATTTGGTGAATTCAGCTCATAAATTAAAATATTCAATTTTTTTAATGAATTATGAATCCATGTGTTCAATTTTTGTAACCAAGAAAATTGATACCTAGTGGATCACCTGTTCGTAACTCTTCCAGATATTACTTCGAAAAATTTCACATTCACATACTAATTTAACGCATATTGGGTTGGGGGATAAGTTCGTAGCGTTTTTATATTTATGTTGTTTTCCAACGATTTTTTTTGCTGTTGTTGTTTGACAAAGTGTATAGTATCCATTCGATATAGCTCTTTCTGCTCTACAAAATTGTGCTAATCATCTGTTTGAGTAATTTAATTTTTAATTACTTTTAAGACTTAGAAATTTAATATCCAGGAGGTAAAAATCAACATTTTCGACACCTGCTCTACTTCGCTTTTCCGCCAGACCAAAAAGCTGCTTAAGCAGCACGGGGCATTTGCAACGAATACGCAGAAGGTGTCGTAAGCAAGTCTGCAGCACGGACATGGTCAAGCCTGACTTAAATCCAAAGAAGACCACGATCTGCGTTTGGGTGGTGGGACTAGGAGGGCATGGTGTACTGGGAAATGCTCGAAAGCAATGTCACGGTCATCAAAGGGCTCTACATAGCCCAGCTACACCGCATGAAATAGGCTATGCGACTGAAAAGACCCCATCGACAAGGCCAAACCATACTCCTTCACGACAAGCCCATGTTACACAACTCGTCAATGCCACACTCCAAGATCTTGAACGGAGGTCTTTTAGCATCCCCAGTATTCTCTGGATCTTGTACCGTCGAATTACCATTTTTTCCGCTCCCTGTTGAACTATATGAGGGGCGTTACCTTCGACAGTAAAAAGGGCCTTAAAAATCAGACCGGGTGATTTTTGGCGGAACAGGCATTGACAAATCTGTCGGGAGGTGGGAGGAGGTCGTAAACAACAGCGGAGAATACATAATCGATTAATCAATTGTTATTACTAATGATTTTCTTTAAAAAAATCTTTGATAAAAACGCTACGAACTTATTTCCCAACCCAATATTACATTTCACATATTGATGACAAAAAAAAATCATCATGATCATTTAGAGTTATCACTCCTTTAAATATGGTTAATAATAATTTACTCTTAGAAGTTTCTTTATAATAAAGAAAACATTCAATCTTACTTATCAAAACAATCTTCCGGAACTAAAGTTCTTGTTTTAATATACCCAATATCTTTTAAAGATGGACCTCATCATATAGACTGCAGTCAAATGTCAGTTCTTATATTTCACTTCATTCTCCCAATGTTAAACCGGTCGACTCGGTCGTTAAAGTTTTTACTACTGCGAAGTTTTTGTGCAGATTTCTTTTTCAAACTATGGGTTCAGGAAATAAAGTATCACTAGTTATACTTCGTTTTCGGTTTGAAAAAGAAAGAAACCGTCAAATTTTTATAGAACTTTCACAGCTGGGTTATTCAGAACGTTAAGCCATTATTCACATCTTCACACCACATCAACTTGAGAATTCATGAGCACAATACCTTTGATATAACGCAATCATATCTCATGCACTTTTGTATTTTAGAAGAACTGAGGGTCGAAAGTGCGATACAAAAATCAAAACTATGCAATCAGACTATTCGCAGCTTGGATCCCACATTCATAGAATTTTTTTTTCTTCCGATTTGACGAAAAACAAGCAATATTTAATACCCCAAAAATAATTTTGCCATTACAAAAAGACAGGGTTGACAAGACAGAAAAAAAATCGTAAACTTAATAATCAATTCAAAAAATAAATTTAGAAACTATTTTTTTAAAAAGAAATTTAAATCTGTTATGGCAAATTTTAAATATCATATAAGAACATTGAAAAGCTAGAATCCGGTTTAAACTGGCTTGCAATTTATGACGTAATGCAGATGCGTTAACTTTTTAAAAAACGATGTTTTTTTTTGTTTTTTTTGCCTTTCGATATTGATGAGCGCTCCAATACATTTTTGCCAGCCAAGAAAAAATTTAAATTGCCATTTATGCTTCATTCATTTTCTATGTGATTTTGAGCTTCAAGCCCCCTTAACCAAAGCAACATCATATTCTCACATGATAATAAAAATTTATAGCCTTGTATTTGATAGAAATTGCAATACATACAAAAAAAAAATCAAAGGGTGATTTTTTTTTTTTTTTTTAAATTCAAAACGAACGTCAACAAATTCAAGGCTAGAAAAAAAAAACTTTCTTCATTTTAGGATTTCTTTTAAAACCGTATGTCTCTACATTCCCTTAAAAAAAGTACCTTGATCTCAATACTTATTTAACTGATCGCTCCTTTCACCGTAAAAACCTTACCTTTAAGTTTGAAATGAATAAAAAATGATTGTAATAAACTTTTTTTCAGAAGTAACCGACTGTTCTCGTTGCCATAGTAACCAAGGGGGATCGTTGTTATTAGAAATTTCATCAAGAAAAGGAACGAGAAAGGGTTGTTAATTTCCGGTTCACGATGGTCACCGGAAGTGAAAAGGCTGCCCTGTTACGTCATTAGCAGGAAATAACCGACCCATAGGAGGGCCCTACGTCATTTCCTGCTCCTCACTTCCGATGACATGGCTAATGACAACGTCTGGATTCCATTGGATCGAATTCTTCAAGGGTAAAAGGGAAAAGACAAAAAGGTAAAAACACTAACCAGGTCCCTAAAGAAGATACAGTGTTCAGGTATCTTTCTTTGATTTGGTTTGGCTTGTTTTAAGGGCACAAAAGTCGCATTTGGCCATGGTGCGCCAAATGCGTGGTCACATTTTAAAGATATAAAGAAATACTTCTGTAAACTTTACAAAAATCGGTAGATCTTCAGAGAAGATCTACATTATACGTTTAGAGAGAAGATCAAAAATCAGTAGATCTTCAGCAAGTGTTTAGAGAGAAGATCAAAAAAGGTAGATTTTCGATCCGTAAAGAATATATATTTGTATAAAAAATTTTGATAACTTGAATATTTTGCAATATTAATCATTACCCTATAATGACGATTTGAGTGGTTTCGGAAAAGGTCATACAATTTTTAAAAGGTTAAGAAAAAAGTCGATTTGCTGATAAATCCGAAAATTGGAAGATGCTGTACGTTTCAGTAACCTAAAGGTCTTATCACACGGCAAAATATCGTCAACACTTTCCGTCAGAAGAAAATGATGTCATCGTGATGTCACTTCAAAGTTCCATATGATTGGTTGAATTTCGCTTGCGGACAATATTTTCATCACTATCTTCAGCCTTTTCTAGCTGGTTAGAAAAAGATGTAGATTATGAAAAAATTGCTTGACCGGTTCTGAGGGTAGAAATGGAAAATAGCTGACGGAAAGTGCAGACGATATTTTGCCTTGTGATAAGGCCTTAAGACAACCACTTCTCGACGATTCTTTCTCACTAAGGGGTGAAACGCAGAAGAATGGGCTCATTTCTGGAATTACTAATAACTGTTTGACTCTGATTTCCGCCATATTATATAGTTTTAGTTCAATTTTTTGCGTATTGTGAATAATATGTCTCTGGTCGTAATATTTTATTTTACAATAATTCACAATAATCCAAGTTTAATTTATTGTTAATATCAGCTCATTTCATCTTTCCTAACCCCCTTATTTTGACAACTTAAATCCATCTTAACGCATGCGCAAAGGTGAAGGTTTTAGAATCCGTTGGAAAACAATAATTGAATAGAGTGCTCGTCCTTTAATTCTCTCAAATAAGTATATAATATGGCATTATATGTTTAGCTTTGTAGTATGGTTAGAAACTTCAAATGCGCATTTCTTACACTGATTTAATCTACCCAAAGAGTATAAAGGTGGGAGAATACACTTTGGGTTTCTTCTCTATGGCTGATTAAGTATAATTCCATATGGATCTACAATTCTGAAATCAAAACTACTCACTAAATATTGTTTTTGCTGTTGCCATTTTCATTCAGTTCTTTCATCATCTTCACACATCATAAAGTTGTGAGATATTTTTCATTCATCAAACTCGTTATACTTCTGAATTAATGTGTTCAAACGCACATGTACAGGAAGCAGATATAATTTATAGACAGAATTTTTCCAAAATAAGATAGAAATCTGCATGCATTTTGTAAAATTCTATACATTTCAATTCATTTGAATCATTCTGTTTTTGAGTTATTATTGCTGTAGTGAGATTTTAAAATATAATTTTAAATATATATATTTTTTACAATTTACTTTAAAGAAAAATTAAGATTTATTTTTTTACCAACTAAAATTTTTCATCGAAATATGAAGTACATAAAGACTTTAAAAAATCGCATAATTTGCAATACAGATGGTTATATGTTAAATTTAAAGAGCTAAAATACATTAACCGGTAACCATGTATAAAGCCAATCGATCCAAAATAAAACAGTATATTGGCAACAAAATGAATAGTGCATTGGCGACCAAATAAACAGCGTATTGGCGACAAAATGAAGAGTCTATTGACGAATTGGCGAATCCCAAGATAGATGCTATACACAAAATCTAAAATTGATTCAACCATTTGTTTGCGAATATTACAATATGGCACAACAAAAAAATTTTAACTTAAGATCATGGACATTTTTATAGTCTTTCTGATTCCACAGAATTTCCCAAGAGAATAATGAAACTTTTATTGAATAAGTATTCGAATTTGTTTCATTGACTAATAAATAAACTTCTCTTTTACTTATTTTCAGATTCTAAAATCTTAAAAAAATTAATAAAAAAAAAAGAGTTTTAAGAGTTAAATAACTTAGGAAGTCATGAATTCTATTATTAATAATAGGCTGATAAAAATATGTAAGATCATTTTTCCAAGTTCGCCATGCCACCAGACATTCAATCATTTTTCTAAATTTCTATGCCACTATATATTTAATCTAAGATTTAAAATAAAGTGAGTGAATTCCACATATTTTGTATCAATGAGAAATAAATTTATTTTTGTTTTAAATAATGGAATGGAATAACGGAAATAAGGAAATGAAAATTTTTCAAGAATTCTAAATATTTGTAGTACATTTTAGAGACAAATACCAATAATAAATATATTGCACATCCATACTAAATTTAAATATATATCATCTTCGTTACGCACAATACCGTTCGAAATACTTCATTATTTCGATATTTCTGGAAAAGCAGGTGTCCAGAAATGAGACATAAAAGCATTCCTGACAGAAGCGGCCACACCCAATCTATGGATGATCATCCATAATCCATCATGAGGGAAAAGACAGCGGTATAAATTTCCAAAACGGAAAAACCAGGTTCCCATTTGCGTGACATTCCGAGCTGGAAAAATAATCGATTCTATTATTTTATCTAAAAGGACTTTTTTATCAAAAGTTTCGATTAATTGATAAAACACCAGATATATGAGCTTGCCACCGAAGAAACTGTTCGAATAATTTTTTTCTAACCATTTGTTACTTGTCGATAAATATTTTTTAAATAAAACTAAATTATAAGTGAATTAATTTGTACAGATTTAAGAAATGAACAGTTCAGCAATTTATACAATTCGAGAAGATAAAATTAAACCTCAAAACTAAATCCTTTTAAAGCTTTTAAAACTAATGAATGCAAATATTTCTAAAATCAAAGGAATATTTCTACTTAAGGATTTGTTCTAATTCTTTCCAGTAACGTAAATCCCACGACAGAAAGATTTGCAGACATTTTCAGTAAATGCTAAATGATTATATGAGGTCAACGATCCCCTCGACGTTGGGGACTTGACGAATCAAGAAACAAAATTGTAAGCTCTTAAAAATAATGAAAGGCATAAAAAGATTTGTGATTATGAATTTTTCACAATCAAAAATTTTCAGTGCAATCTCTGGTATAATCTCTTGGATGGGATTATAAATTTGTATACGGCTAGGAAAAATTATTGTATACTATTTAATCCATTTTAATAACACGTTATATACTATATGTGTGTGTGTGTATAAAACATATTTTTGAGCAATTATGAAGTCGAAAAGAAGACACTCTTGATTTTTTACTATGATTTATTCCATCACGGAAGGCATATTATGTACAAGGAATTAGCGAATAGGTACGTCAGTCTACATTCGCTACACAAGATCAAAAGTGACTGAAATTTTCCCTTCAAAGGTTTTTATCATGAGATTTAGAAGGAATTTCTTTGACATGTGCAGACTTAGGAGAGGGAAGCTTAGGTATCTTTAAAAGAATGTTGAAACCATTAAAGACTGTTATCTCTTCGTTCGGAATGTGAGAAAGTGCAGAAATATGTAGTCTTACAGAGAGCATTTATAACTAATTAAATAAAAAGTGGAATAGGATCGGGAAATAGGAGAACAATTTTGGAGGAAAATATGACTGAATTAGAATAAAAATTAGGAAATTACTTATGATTTAATTAAAATCAAGAAATATCATTGCACACACACATATAATTATTTTTATTTAGTCCTATGTAAAATTTTGCTATCGGTTTTAAACTAACTTCCTAATTAAGCTAATGATAAGACTCGGCGTATCTGCAAACTCTTTTTATCTAAGTTTACCAAGAATTTTGTTCAATTTTGCTCTTTATTGAATTTAATATTCGGTATTTTTATCTTGAATCGAAGAGTATGGTAAAATGTGAATAAAATCAACATAAATTAAATATCTTACATTCTTCTAACATTAAAATCGTTATTCTGAACACACATAACAATTGAAATTCATCGTTTTAATTATGTTTTAAGCGAAAAATTTCCCACTGTTCCTTGCAAAATCAATTAATAAATTTATTTAAACAAAACTATTTCGTACTCAAAATTCTTTAAACATGCCCGTAGTTGATTATTAATTTATTTCAAGAAATTCTCTATTTTAAATCAAAAGAAAGAAATAATTTCCATTTAAAGGATGAAAACGGAATTTTGTCAACACTTTAGAATTTAATTTTCGAAGGCATTTGAAATAAAGCATCATTTACATCACAGCAAATACAGTTTCTTTAAAAATACTCTAAATATATATATATACCTGTTTACTACTTAAATAGATTATTGTCGAAATAAAGCATATTCATTCGAATTATTTGCTTCGTATGACTGTGTTTCAAACTGGTGCATAATTTATTGACACAGAACAAATTAAACAAATATATTCTATTCGCGACAAGAATAAAATATCAAGGGAATTTGACGATAAAAAGAATATTCTTCGCCTAAACATTCAGCAAATTTAGAATATCTACAAACACTTTAAGCGCGCAGATCTTAAATTAATCTACCAGTGAGCAAACATGTATATGTCTTGGCATCGTTTTACTGATTGCATTCAAATCTTTTTATTTCAGACTTTTCTATTCACAAGGGAATCATTATGAGAAGAAATTGGAAGATTCTTAAACAAAATTTTGCGTTTTGTTATGTAACTTTTATGTTTGCGAATGCAATTCAATATTTATGCTTCTTGGAAGAGTTGTCTTTAAAAAAAAATCTAAAAAGAAATAAGAAACATATTGAGATAGAAAGTGTCAACGTGATTTTTTTATTTAAATTAATACCTATGAATTATTACATTCTAAAATCATTAATATTATTGATTTATGCTTAAGTATTCAACCTCGTCGCTATAGTAACATTGGATAATATATTTGAGCCATACTTTAAGCTTGGATTTAGATTTTAATGGCGCAAAAGCCAGACACGGTAATGCTGCACCATACTTTAGGCTTATAGAACATATACAGGATGGTTATAATTAAACTTCCTCTATAAACAGTATCCTACAATGCAAACGGATGAACGGATTGCAATGAAATTTTGTATATACGCTCAGGGAATTTCGCAAAAAAAAGTTCAAAAATGGATTTCAAAGTTCCAAAACGTTCCAAAAAAAGCTCACATTTTCGGAAAAACATTAAATTTAACACAATAAACGTCCATAACAGAATGCAGAAGCGATATTAACTGTCCAGGGCAAGAATTATGAATAATAAAATGGAAAAAGTTCTAGGAAAAAAATATTGAGATTTGCATGCTTACGAAGAAGAGGAAGCTTTGTGCAAAACAGGTTAGGATAAGAAACGCTTACAGTCGTTGTCATGTTTTATGTCCATGTTTCCGGCTGTTATGAAAACGGTATCTTGTTGCGACATGGAATGACTTACAGAACTTCATAATGCTTCATGAGCAAAGTCTTACAACTGATCAGTTACGATCTGCTGTAAAATACACTGTTCACCGATTTGAAATTTTGCAGGCGAATGAGGGTGGTCGCATAGAGCACCTTTCCCAATACCATCATGGACATGATTAACAACTGCTCCTCTTGTGCAATTTCGTCCTAAACTATTCTTGCTTCTGCAAACTGAGTTGTTTTCTATGTTATTTTTTCCTTACTTTAATTAATATGGTTCCATGGCAAGGTAATCAGAAACTAGTCAATAAATGTTAATATTTCTGTATTCTGTTTTGGATTTTTATTGTGCTAAAATTAATGTCTTCCCAGAAAAGGTACCCTCCGGAGGGCATTTTGGAATATTTTTTCGAAATTCCCTGAGTGCATCTCATATATAGTCTATATACCAAATTTCGTTGCAATCCGCTTACGTTGTAGGATGCTGTTTATAGGGGAAGTTTAATTATAACCACCCTGTGCATTTTTTTACATTCTTTTTGGTGAGCACCAACTTAAAAAATCACGGATCTTTATTTATTGATCACATACTTATTTTGAGATGCCATAATCATTAAATCAAACTTTATCGAGGCACATGATAATTAGATGCAAAACGAATTTATAAAGATTAAATCCATAAGATAAACTTATAAAGAATTTTCGGTAACAAAATTGTTATTCAAGCACGTGATTTGTGACATTACGTATTAAATATTCCGTTGAAAGAAAAGTTTGGAGCTCGAAATTCCACGATGCGTTTTAAGTCAAAAGTCAATGTTCGCATTTATATCCATTGAAATGTCAAGAACCACTTCATAAAACTTCATTAATTAAATAATGAATCATTTTTAGTAAATGATATTAGTATATCGGTTCCAATTTGATACCCATGTTTCTAATATTCGTTTTAAAATTAACCGAAAAATAAAAGCCCTTCACAATATTAAATAAACATGAAATGAAGCACCACTAAAATATAAACTGTAATGCGTTTTATAATCAAACTGAAGCACGCTTTCGAGTTTGGAACGTTATCTTTGTTAATTGGATACCTCAAGGACTATTGAATCATAATAGAACAAAGAGTAGCATATTGAAGCAACTAATTACCAAGTACAGTCATTGTTCAACGACAAAAATGAAATAATTACTGCGATTCAAACAAAGAAATGCATTACTAATAAAATTATCTTTGGTATTTCAAATCTAAATATTTCGGAGGTATCACGTTCTAAGTTACATAAATATCAAAAGGATATTTAAGTAATTAGTCCAAAAATTAATGAAACGAAAACGTCCATGGAAGCACATATTCTCTGTAGGAATTGAATTCCATGCCTAGTTGAAAAACATTCTGTTACACGGTGACAACGTTGACAAATACATTATTGTCAACTGAATTATGAAGCATATATCGCAGAAAACGAAAGTGACTGCTCCCCAAAGGGATTCTGTTATTGCACAAGGTCCCAGTTACACTTAATTTGGTACAGCATTTCCGATTAAATGTGTTGAAACTGTAACGTTCCCCATTTCGATTCCTGATAAGTGGCATTTTAAGCCAGCTGTGCCACAACTTGTTAAAACCTTCTATTGTTAAATGCTTGTAGATTGCCAGATGGGGAATCTTCTTCACCCGAGTGGTCATGGCATTTGGTCATTGGTGATGTCCAGCTGAAGAACCACACGTGGATTTTCATAGTTTAAGGAGAAGATACCAGAATTTGTAATATATCAAGGAAAATTAGCATCTCGTTGGTGAAAATTAAATATACAGGGTTGGAACTTTAATAATGGCAACACTGCTGTAAAAACGCCCAATCCAAAGAATGTCATGTGTACCACACGTTAGTGATAGCTACATACCTACCTTATCTCAATGCAAAAAGACTCGTCTTTCCTACATCACACTCATGCCGAGTGACGAAAAAATGGATCCTCCTATTAGGTTGAAATCTAAAGTAAATGTTGTCAGGATGTTTTAAAAACAAGAACAACGGAGCTGGATAAAAATTGAATGTGTAGCAACAGAGGCTGTACAGCAGTATCATTACAATGGATGAGAATTGGGCAGATCGTACCAATCAGAACTGAAACGCCAATCGAACGTATGATGTCATTATGGGTCACCAAGACATTCGAAATTTCTTCAGACTCCCAGCAATGTAGGAATTATGCTGATTTTCGTGTTCGACAGTGAAGGTATCAATGGTATCATCCTAAAGCATAGCGGTCCCCCACATCATATCGTCCAGAGATTCTTGAGGCGGTAGAACGGTCCATTCGAACTATCAACAGAACAGGCACTACTATAGGTATTCTTTGACTTCCACATAGTTGAAAACAGGCTGTACATAATGCTGGCGAGTGTACTGAAGGACAGTAAGACATGGGGACATGAATCGCTTTTGTACTCCATGTAAATAAATCGTTGCCACTATTAAAGTACCAATGCTCTATTTATTCAAACATAAAAAGTTCTGTATTAGTGATTGTATATATCCATTTTAGATAGTTTATTATTACTTATAACTTTTCAAGCAATCACTGTTACCCCATTAACGGCAACGGCGAGCAAGGGTTTTCATGAGCTTTTAATGATCGATGGCGCAGTGAAAAGTTGTACTCATAGTGCAATTTTGTCTTGAACATGTAAAAATGTGTACAGTATAGAAAATTCATACAGTAGATAAAATCGCTGATTTATCTTTTCAACATTTTATATCATCCAACAGTTGATTCAAATTAAATGATGTTCAATTGTAAATGTTTTTAAAAATAAAGTACAAGAGATTGAGGAAAATATACAGCAAAAATAGTACAAATAATTTCTATTTTTATTACGCATAAACAGTTTTATGTCAAATAATTAATGCTAAACTGTGAGGTTACTACGTATAGAATAAACTAAGCATTTCGAAATAGAGAATGCCCTTTTTCGTATTGTCTGTTGTTTCAAAACAAACATTCCTTCTAAAAAGGGAAACAACAAATTGCTTCAAAGTTAAGTATCTCACCACACAACAAATGTTTCAAAACCCATAAAAGCTTTTTCAAGAAAACGAAACTTTATAATAGAAAAGAAAGAGGGGACAAAATTTCTTTTTAAACAACTTCATTACGTGCAATGTTACGCTACATCGCCCCTTCTTTAACCCTCCTCCTTTTCCACGTTACTCAATAAATTCCCTTTTCCATTCGGCCTAAAAGCATTCCCCCGTAACCATGACGACGGCGTCGGTATGTCGCCCGAGCATTCCATGGTCTCTGCCTCGGCCCTCTCCGCTCTCCAGCCCTACCCCCGAAAACAAGGGAATGTTGCCAGAGAGGCGTGCAACAACTCACTTTCGACTAAAGTATCAGGGGTGCTGCTATCGCAAATTATGGCATCTGGCCCATTGGAATTCAATTGACAGCCGACATTCTTTAGTTAATTAAGCATCTCGTTCGCACGGTGTATCTCTTGGAAGAGGAACTGAAATGAAATGAAATACCGGACCAATGCGGGAAAAGTTTCCTAATTAAAGGATAGGGAGGGAAGGCATGCTAAAAACGAAGACGGCCTAAACGGGATTGGCTAGTGGTGCGAATGGTACAGTCAAAGGATTTTATTTAATAAGCTATCTGATTGTTAGGGAGCATGATAGGTGGTGTTTTAACAATGGCGAGACCTTAAATGGAGATTAATGAAATTCTGCCAAATGTCAAAAGATTGCCTTTTATTTCAACAAATAGATCACATATTAGTAGACGTACATGGGTGATTGGCCAGATATGGTTAAACTTGATTTGATGTAATTCAATTATGTTAAAATGCATGTTGGAATATGATCGGGATTCTGTATTATTGCAGCATGAATTATTTCAATTTATCATGCAATTATCGATTTATTGGCTTTCTATTGTTATCTCAACGATCAGAGGAGGGGACAAAATGACGAGGGATGGAGGATGTTCACAACGACTAAAAGAGTTTAAAAGGGAGGGGGTCTTGCTACGGTAAATTCACGCTCCGAAACACATCCATTATAATTGCCAACTTACACTATGATAACCATGGCTTAAATTGACACAAACAACAAGAAACAAAGCAGAACTGACAAAAACAAGAAATAAAGAAGTTTTTGTCAGTACTGCTTTATTTCTTATTTGTTCAGCTCAGTAAACCTGATTAGTCTGTCTCTACAAATAGTAAAATGGATATTAAGGTCAGCAACAAAATGGCCAGCTTTGGGTAAGACTTCCTACGGAAAGTTTAACCCGTTAAATACGAGGACTATTTTTTTTCAACCTCTGATTAGAATAAAAGACGGGTGAATATAAAAAATGATTTTATTACTAAAAGTAATGCACAATAAAGGTTACTTCTCTATATAGTCACCTTGACGATTGAAGCATTTGTCATATCTATCAACAAGCTTTGCAATACCCTCTTCCTAAAATGGTGCCGCCAATGATTTGAAGTGAGCTGTGACAGCTTCTTTGAGCTCCTCGTCAGTTTGAAACCGCTGCCCGCCAAGCCACTTCTTCAGTTCAAAGAAAAGATGAAATTCACTCTGCGCTAGGTCGGAACTATGCGGTGGGTGTTCGAAAATGTCCCATCGAAATTGCTCAAAGAGCCGTGGTACAACCTCGTACTTACAGTCATAGTAATTAGCATGAAACTTCATTGGGATGGGAGATGACAAAACCAAACTGCTCATTACTATCTTTTTCAAGAACTGAGAATTCGTTTACATACGAACTACGCAGTTTCTCATATATACTACATATCTTCAGAGGAATTACACGAGAAAATAATCATACGAGAGTTATTGCAGAAGCATGCTATCTAAACGGCTGTCGTTATGGTAGAATGGAGAGAGGGATTCAAAATCAAGTCCTATTAGCCCTCACTGCTACTACACAGCCTTAGAGCAAAAAAAAAATGGTGTCATCATCAAAGTAAAGGTAATTCGACCATACAGCCTTAACGTGACCACCTGAAAAAACCAGAAAGGAATCTTCTCATCCATGGCAAAGTGCAGTGGGATGAGATAAGATTATATGAGAAAGTAATTAAGAAGCAGAGTCTAAACGATTCTATCAAAAGGTTAGCATAAATGAAACTTATAATCGAAAGACTAAACATGTAATGCAATTAATCAATCTGTTTGTTCTTGGACAATGCTAATTTTTTCCATTCTGCTTAAAAACTTAGCTTATGCAGCGTAAAAAAAGTAGACTAAGTTAAAAGCGAACATCTGGAGCAAATTTGATTGGTTACGCGCTGCCCTCAATCCAATATTTGATGAGCGGGCGAGGGCGAAATCCAATATTTAATGACAAAGTTCAGGAAGGCACGTGCTTAAGAGAATGGTTGAAGCATTGACTCGTCTAAGAATAGACTTGAATGTTTAAGCCTCTTCTATAAGCGAATATTTCAGCTTGTTTCTTAAAGAATTCAGCTTTCGATAGAATTATTTAAAGAAAAGAGCTTTTAAAAAGGAGTTTTCACGGTATACGTTAGAAGCAAAAAGCATTTTTTGCTGAATATTTAATACAAAAAATATTGGGGATAGAATATTTTTAATACTATATGGAATAATAATAATCTTATTTTTCTTCCACATTATTTAGCACTTCAAATGCGTGACTTAAATAAAATTTTCCGTTTTTATAACTATCAAAAATATTGTTGGAAGTCTATCAATAATGAATGGAAGTGAAAGCTGGATTATCTTATGTGGTACAAATGGATTTAATTTATATATTTTGTCCTTTCATTTACGGATCCTAATTGCTTATTACATTAAAAAATAATGAACAATTAAATGAAGTTTAATTGAAACCAACTGATTTATATATATATATAATTAAACGTTCTAATGGGAATACTCCTTATTTCAATTCATATAAGGCGGTAAAGAGTATTTGAGTGTTAAAGTGTGACCGAATGATTTTTTACCTTTAAATTAATCGCTAAGATGGCATCATAAATAAATTAAACGCATATAAAAATTGAAATTTGCTTTCACAAATTTCACGTTATGTGAGATTTTCTTAATCACATTAATGCGCATGCGTACAATTTTAAAAAATTAGATGCTTTTTCCCCCCGAGATTGACGAGAGTTCCAAAACTTTTTTGCTGATCAAGAAAAAAATTGGAAATTAAACCCTCCTAACCAAAATAACCTCATGTTCCCACATGATAAGAAAATTCTATGATTGGAGGCCCGAGTTAGATACCTCATAGTCTGCGAAGAACTTAAAAATAGGCGTGAAACAACTCAATATTAGTACAAAGGTACTTTTAGCGTACAAAAACTAAAGTCTAGATTGTGAATGAGCAGTTTATTGACTTTTGTTCATTATTTTGTAAGCTTTAAATGGTTAATTAAAATATTGAACATTTTCAATAACAGTAGCAAAGCATCAGCAGAAAAATGCATTTGTGAGCGATTTCGACAAAGATCACGTCTATATTCTCCGAAATTCAAACTCTTGCAATCAATTTTTTAACAATTAAAATACTTTCTTTCCTTGTCTACTTTTTGCACAAGAAAACCGAAATATATAACAGATATAACTTCGTCGCATTTTCAATAGTCTATTATCTTCCTAATATAATGCATCCAAAAGGGATCAAAAGTTATTTAAAGCATTATCGATCTACACTACTAATGATTGCACAGCATGATTTCAAACCAGGAGCCCTTTTAGCCAAGAAAATAAACCTCAACAATTTAAATAAACTCTTCGATATAAACGTATCTTCCTAATTGCAATCGAGTTTACTTTTGTCCCTTTATTATTCTAAACCACACCCAGATTGTTTTAAGCGGCCTTAAATGTTCAATTCCTACAAACTCGCTTCGATTATGAAGGTAGACTGAAACTGCTAATCGAAATCCCGATTGGAAACGATTTAACAAAATATTGACTCGCTATTTCCATCTCCACTTTTCAGAAACGCAAATCGCTTACTTTCAAGAGGGGAGATTGAAGAGGGCAGTAAATACTGGATAAATGTGCATGGTCTGGAAAATAAGTGACAGTATTTTCTGAGAAAAGTCATACCGAAATCATTATAAAATTCTGAAAATGTGCAGACAGTTTTGAACATTCGATTAATTTATACCTTTAAGATACGCATAATAATAAAAAAGAATTAATTTAAAACTTTATATTAAATCTTAAAAGTTAAACTTTCAAATGATTCAAAATAATCTATCTCGTTTTTTATTACAAATTAAATTATTAAAATCCTTTGTAAAAATTCATTATTATTAAATAAAATTTAAAATTTTAGGTGCATTTTGTTAAATACGGAATTAAAAAAAGTGGGATATTTTTTAGTATGCATATTTTTTAAAGTTGTAATGCCTAAGTTATTTATCAGTATTTTATTATAATCTATATTCATTTTACACCATCTCTACCAAGAATACTCGAAGTTCAGTTCATTTCAAGCTGCTCGAATTTTGCAATTGATTTTCTCCATATGGCATATTCAAAATACAACGCTAACACCATTGTTTGTCACTAGGAGGGGTTATATCTGATCTCGCATTATAATGCATTGTTTCATCACGCTAACAAATTTGTGGCAATAACTGCCGCCCTTCTTAAATGATTGAGAACAAGAATAGTAGAAACCCTGTGTATAATTTCGAAAGTAAAGTGGTTCTTTTTCCTGTTCAAATCTAGATTTACCTTTTATTAACTGGTATACTAAATTTAGAAAAAATACTGAAAATCGAAAAATATACATCTTTTGATTATGCTGTATATTTGTAATCGCTATAACTGAAAAAAGTTTTGAATAGTATTTGGAATTAAGACAAAATTTGTAGATTTCCATCAAATTTCGACAGGAATCCATTCAAAGAAAAACGCATCATTTCAATGCAAATGCGCACGATACTATAAAATGTAAAAAACCACATACACAAAATTAGGTAGACAAATTCAGCATTTAAAATGTCGGTTCTTACCTAATTTTGAACCAAATCTGTAAAAGATTTGACAGTCTTCAGGTTTATACTATCACATGCTTGTAAAAGCCAATAATAATTAATAAATAAAAATATTCCTGGCCGTATCTAAAATCCAATAAGGTATTTTTACAAAGTTTCTGGGAGACTACTCCAGCTATTTATTTTACCATTTTATTCAACATTTCAGAATTAATTGTTTGAATTTACTTCGTGCAAGTAATGCTGCTGTAACTCAAACTGCTGAATCTTAAAACATTATAACGAACAACTAAGATTTTATTTCTATCTTATCCAATTCAAAAAAGTTAAATAATGATGTTAAAAAAATGCATCTATACTAAGTAACCTAATTTCAAATTCATTATATAAAGATTTACAAATTAACACGCAAATAATTTGTATAATGAGTCTTATAATAGATTTCCAAGAATTTTACAAAGGGGACATCGCCGAATAAATTCTATTCCGTGTACCGATTTCCAAGTCCAGTTTTTCCTCTCCCTTTCAGCCAGTCACGGGGAATTCCGAATTTACAGCACGCGAACGGAAGATTAAGGAAGAAAGTGTCTCACCACCTAAAATGTTATTATGTTAATTGATTCCGATGGTTTCTGTTAACAAGCAGGCACATGCTTTCTCTTTAATTGAGGAAAGAGGGCCTTCCAAGAAGATCTTTGACAGCCATTCATCGATTGCGATCACTGCTTCGATATCGAGAAAAGTGGGGAATAAACGTATCTTGAGGGATACGAAGGAGAGTGGTGTAAAGATCCAATATGGAAAGCATAATTTCGGTTCAATTAGGTTAGCGTCTAGTTTTCAAATTCTGCCAGAGGCATTTGGAAATGGACCTTGCTATTTCCAGAAGTAGGGTGATGAAGAAGACATCTCAGTTGCCACTTTCACAGATCACATTAGAGTGAGTGAGATTTCTTGACTCTGATGAATAATATACAGAGAGGGTAGAATTCTGCTTCAAACACGTGCCCCTTTATATCGGAGTTTTGTAAACAAGGCAAATGGATTTAAGACTTTGCTAATATATAGTGTGTTTACTCTAAACGTAGCCAGCATTAAGAATGAATATCTTCAGATTAGACTGGATATTAAGCAATTCTACATGAATTATTTAGCGATGGACCTTGCAATTTCCAGCTGTAGTGTGATGAAGAATACATCTCAGATGCCAATTTCACAGCTCATATTAGATTGAGATTTCTTGGCCATGATGAATAATGTACAGGAAGGGAAGAACTCTGCTTCAGGCACGTGCCCCCTCCTCCATGGTATCGGAGTTTTGCGAACAAGTTAAACATATTTAAGATTTTGGCAATACATAGTGTCCACTCTAATTGAACTTAACACTAACATTAAAGTGGATTTCTAGAGATTCTGCATGAACTATTAAGAGATGGGTCTTACAATTTTCAGCTGTAGTAAGATGAAGAGAACAATTCAGTTGGCACTTCCACAGTACACACTAGTGGAAGCACAGGCATATATATATGACGATAAGAACTCTGTCTCGAAAGCGCGCTCCTCCAGTATCAAAACTTTATTAACAAGGTAACCAAATTTTAGCCTTTGGCAATATATAGAATGTCTAATCTAGCCTTAGCCAATATTAAGAGTTGATATCCAAAAATTATATATACCTAGTAATATAACATACATAATGAAAGATAAATGTTATACTTCCATAAATGGGAAAGTGCTTCGAAAGGAGTAAATAACTATATTTTATATGGTTTCCGATAGCAAACACCTTTATTAAAAATTTCGATTTTTGAATTTTTTGTTACCATAAGATTGTCATCCTTCCAAATACCGAATTATCCTGATGCTATTTACTGAGTGTTAGAACGAGGGATGATATGTGATAGTTGATATACTTGCAAATAATCTTTTTATACGAATCTGGTAATCTATCTATGTTTCATATAATTGGATTTGTTTGATATTACTTCTTTCAATATTGTTATGTCCGGAAGTGAAACATTTCGAGTTCAAGTATTCCGTGAATATTTCCGCAAACCAGTAACAGCACATGGTGAACCCAAGCTGTCATCGTCACAAATACTGAATTATCCTCTTGCTACTTACTGCAGCGATGGAACGAGAGGTAACACATTACAGTTGGAGAACACAGAATATAACACATTTCTGTACTTCTTCTCCATCTTCATCGATATCAATACATGATGACTCGGTAACAATACGCGGTGATCAAATTATTTCTAAAGACTGAATCATCACCTCTCAGTTTACTTCAATGATTGAACAAGAGGTAATACATAGCCGTTGGCGTGCTTGCAAATAATATTTTATCCTTATACAATTTTCCAATCTATTTTATCAACGCTATTCTACTTTTCAGCTTTAAATGCAATGCATTTCTGCTTAATCTATATGACATAACGTAAAAGAAACAAGCGACTTTAATATTTTTTTTAGCCTCAAGCAAAAAAAGTACAAGATAAATTCTTAATGCTTTCTGTAAAGCCACAAAACTAATGAGAGATACACAAGTAAGAAACAAAATTACAGAAAAAGAATGTGAGCTAAATTACAACCTTGATGTACACCAACTTTCACTTACTCTTTTTTTTTTATACACGCTTGGCAATGGAACTAAGAATAAGGCTGCAAGGTATAGCCCATACTCCAAGGCATGGGATTCGCATACATACAGAAAGGAATCGAGAAAAAATTCCTAGACCGTGCCTCTAAAGATAAGGCTGCGTTTTTCTTTTGTTATGGATGGTGTGTTTTTTTGTTATTTTTTTTTTGTTCCGGGGCCGTGGACTTTAGCTGCTGCTTGCCCGAGTTGCCAGATACTGGAAGCTTATTTCCCCATAAATTATTGATGGTATCGCGCCGGCTTGTTGTTTACGCTCCCGAGAAAACTTCTAAATCATTCCCGGATCTGGCAACGAGAATTTTCCCTCTCTCTCTCAGAGAGGGAATAGCCTTCCCGAAGTCTTCCAATACCATATTTCCTGCCACTTTTTTACCCCCCCCCTTTCTTTTTCTTTCCTTTCTTATTTCCCACCTAGAACTTTGTTATGTTTTTGTTTTGGCGAAAATCAAAAACAACAACCAACAGATCGACTATTTCCAACGCCAAACTGGAAATGCCATTTGAATTTTTTTATCTTACCTCCACGGTATAAATAATACGTTCTTGTTGCTCAAGCTGACGGAAGCAGGAAAAAAAAATTACTGCTCAAACCAAACATTCACAAGTTTGAATATAAAAACAAAGTAACTTCAAGTCTAAACTTGAAAATGCATATTTCAGCAGAAATTTATTCTATTTTTGATAGCAAAATCCATATGAACATGAAAGTTGCAAAAGTATTTACTTCCGACTATCTTAAGTACAAGTAAAGTAAGTAAAAATAAGAACATTACACTCCAAGGTACTCGGTTCGTGACGATCAGGCTTAGTTTACTTTCATCTTAATTAAATGAGGAAGGTAAGACTGCATTGGCAATATTGGTTATGTTTCCAGCTTTTAAGTTAGGCATTATACAATTTATGTTAAAATATGAGCATATATTTATATCCGTTAAATTACTTTTTCTCTAATAAATTCTTGAAGCTTGTAGTGCATTATACAAACATATATTCTGATGATGATTAAGCGTATACCGAAAGTGGCGTTACACCGGTAAAAAGCTCATAATAAAATATTTTTAAAAACTGGAATTTAAATAGTTATCAAAAGATTCGCTATTCAAAAATTACTTTCATATGTATATGCACTAGAGGCAAAAGAAACCAAAGGCAGCTCCGAAAAAACCCAATGAAATAAAATAAAGTGGCTGCAGGATAGAAAAAAAGTGAAGGAGGTTTAAATAGTTCAAACAGAAGAACTTACATAATATTCCACTGTAAAAGTATAATTGAAACATAATAAGTAAATAATAAAATTTGTCAAAAATAGACAGTTTAACTTTGAAGACAGAAAAATAAAAGTAAGATAAAAATTAAAGCATATAGAGAAAAATAACAGAAAAAAAGTAAATAAATGGATGAATAAAAAATAGAATATTAATATAAATAAATAAACTTGAACAATAAAGAATATACATTGGCTCAGCCTAAGTTAGAATCCATTATCCAGAACAAAAACTAGATCAAGAGTTCTTTTTGCAATTTTTTTCTTATACTCACAGAATATTGTCCACTTTTAGCAGTGCTTGACTTTCTCTTTGCATACTTTGAAGAACTCAGGCAATGGTACAGTCCGTTTTAAGTTTGTAATTGATAAAAAAAATATTAACTCTTGAAGTACGAAGAGAAATGCAAATTGCCTTATCACGAATATAAACATATATATTAACTGCATGCACAAAGCCTTCTATTTTAACCTGACGCGTCATCAACAACTACATCTATAATTAACTGAGCCGTGGCGATGTTCTCATTATACATGGCTCGAGATAGAGAGCTTAATATTCAATAAAAAGTGAAAAAATGCATATTATAGTATTGAGTTTTGATATAAAAACTTTATCTTTTGATATTGGTGGGCAAAGAAATGAGTTTATGGAACTCCGGCCTATCCGGCTTTTTGGCGATCTGCTTACCCTTTCATCGCATTAGGTCGGATACTCAGGAGTCTATTGTATAAAATACTCTGAAATATATGTTTTTCATTTCAAGACACTTACTTTCGAATATCATTCCTAATGCCACTATTCTTTTTAAATCACAAAAGTAGAGGAGATTACAGGCTGTAATAATTTAATAACTCTTCAGCTGAACATATCATATTGTGCCTGGATTATAGTATATATATATATATATATATATATCAATGAAATGTTTGGAAACGTTTTAATTTATAAAATAAAAATAAATTTTACCCAAATTTTCAGTCAAGCTATTTTTGATGACCTTTTAGCTGGTTATTTCTGATACCGAACGATCAATCATCTTGAATTAAATAACCACTTGGTGTATTAAGATTCTAATAAAAACAATATTTACTACTTAATAACCACAAGGATTCATATAACAATTGTTACACCCAGGGACAGTACACCTTATAGGTCAATCAACGCCAATTGTAAGTAACTCAGGTATTAAAGTCAATTACCAATTACAGCTACCAAAAATATCTGTACTAACCAAGCATTCCTGTAAGAAGTATGACTCATTATCGCTATATAACACTATTATTTTCTCTTCCGTGAACAGAGAACTCGCATATTTATGCAAGAACTTCACACCCTCATACTTGATGTGGCTTCCGTAAAGAACTTAATATACTCCCAACATGCAGTGCTAGTTTTGAAATCCAATATGTTGTTATTTATATAATGAAAAAGGTACGTCATGTTGCATTACACTATTACAGTATAAACCAATGGAAACTGGATAACATGCGATATAGATTTTGTAATACGAACCAATTCATATTTCATAACAATTAAAAACGACTGCAATTTTTTTCAATTGAATTTTAATTCCCCTACGTGTGAATTAGCTTTTTGATTTCAGTTGACTAATGCGATGCTTAAAATTAATACAAGCATTAATTAAAATCTTACTATAAATTAATCAACCGTTTGAAATACAATATGAGCAGGAATGATAATCTCTAATCAAACGTAAAAGCAATCAGCTTTCGCCGTAATCCATGATCACGTTTAGTATGCTTAAGACAAGCGTAAACAATGAATATCCAATTGAATCATATTCTGATCCATTGTATCCATTGCCAAAGCAGATCACGGCAATTCCGATAAAAGTGCCGAAATAATAATAATAATAAAACACTCCTAGTCTTAATATAATTAAATTTTTGAAAGTTTAAAAAGTACGACATTACCAAAATAGATACGAAATTTGAGTTTAACATTCTTCAGGAGTATTCTCAAGTGATAATAAAGAAGAATGCTTGCTTGAATATGCGATTTAAAGAGCAGATTGTTTGAGTTTGACCTAACGAATTTGCTAACATATTCTTCGGATGACTGAATGTATAAATTTAAACAATTTTTTTTAAAAAAATAGCAAGAGTTTTAATTAAAATACTAGGCAATTTTAGTATTTTCAAGAATTACTTTCCTTCATTTTTATCATAAACGATTGTTTTATAAATTGTTATTTTAAAATGTAAAAATATTTTTAGTACTAAATAATAAATTATTTATAAATTCATTAATATCAATGTAAAGGGTGTCCTAAAATTAAAAAAAAAATATTTGAATTTGCCCCTTTTACGTTATAAAGTGTTGGAAAACACATTAAAAATATGTTTGACAGCTGAAAATATGCTGTTAGTAAAAATGGTGCATTATACCATAAAACAAATTGTTTCCCTTGTTGAACAATATTTCAAAAATAATGAAAGTCTGGTGGCCACAGTTCGGAAATTTGAGAATTGGCTCCCAAGATTGTGTGTTACACAACAAATGAATTCCTTTTAATGGGATTATTTAAAGTTCAAGGTTTGTGCCAGCAAATTCAAAGCCCTTGTTCTTTGAAAGAGGAAATTCGACGCTGCATGAATGAAATTAAACTAAATTTATACAAAATGGTTATGCAATAATTCGATAAAAGCATGTGTAAGTGTCAGCAAAGTCGTGGGGACTATTTTGGCGTATGTTATTCTATATATAACCCTATCTTGTGTAATTTATAATTTAATAAAAATATAAAAACTTAAAGAAGACAAAACTTTTTATTTAATTCAAATCATGCTTTAACACACTTTAAATATTTTAAAATGCGTTAAAGCTCTATTTTACTAATCCTAAACAATCATCTGTTAAATCGTTTTTTTTCAATAGAGTTGTAAACCTTTTACCACAAGAATGGCCATAAATTCAAATCTTGAGTTAATTTTGAAACACCCTTTACATGAATAATTCTAATGTCATAAAAACATCAACATAATTCACATTCTCTCAGAAAGTAATAACTACCCTAGTTGTCTTTAACACTTTAACACTAAACATGAGGTATAAATTAATGTATAAACATCTTTTGCATCGTATAAATGATACTTTATTATTACATTTACTGTATATTAATCGACTGTGATGAAGCAACGCATTAAAAAAATGTTCTATATCTCAACCTAGAATTATCTATAAAATGAAAACTGGAGCAACGAATGGAAATCCAAAGCTCCCGAGAGACTGACCGCAGTTTACACGATGACCTATGGAACATTGCTTGAGGCAAAATGACAGAACGGCCGAGAAATATTCAATGAGATGCATAGACGAGTACTGAAAGTATTCATAAACTATGACCGATGTAACCTCTGAAGCCAAGAATGTATTGCCAATTCAATGCTTTACATGAATAATTCAAAGGTCGTCTGCTTCGTGGCTTCGATTCGGATGTCAGTTCCTTGCCTTACAATGCTTTTCGAGACAAAACTGTGGTGGAAATTCATCAACTTCATATGAAATATAGAAAGACGGCTATTCAATGAAAAATAAAAGAATTGTTTACATGACAGATTTCGAAATCTTGACATGTTTTTCAAGAATTACGATGGACTCGCTATGATAGATGGTTTAAAAGACAAATGTATGGGGGTTTTTTTAAAGCATTTCAACATAAACATAAAATATTTTTCAATGTAAACAATATTAAGATTTAAGCGTCAGATATAAATATATTTTTGCATTTTTTTTTCCCAAAATAATATTAATTGCATTATTTTTAATTCTACTTATTTTCTTGTGCATGAAGAAAACAAAGGGAAAATATTGTAACTGTAAAAAAAAATCAATTGTGAGGCTTGATGAAACTAGGGATTTATATCCCTATGAAACCAAAAAGTATCATTTCTTTGAAATTGCATCCGTTCTTGAAAATAATGAGTCAAACTCACAAACAGCAAATAAATATTAGGGTTACTAACGAAACTTAGCACATTGTCGCATACAAAAGATGCAGATTCCTTTCAAAGTTTGATCAAAAGTAAATTGTTTGTATAAGAGTGTGATAATGTAGTAACATCATAAGTTTCAAAGATGAAAATTAGCAAATGGTTTTGTGTTCCGGAAATAAGATCTGCATTAAACTTTTGAATGAAATCAATTAAAGGGCTGAAGTCAATATATTGGCTTATATTTGAAGTGACGATAATTTATCAAATGCAATAACAAGACTGAAAATAAAATTCAGTGTGATGCTTCGTAATCAAAGTTGTTAATTTTTATTATTCAATTCTAATCCTTATAAAAAAGAGAGAAAGAAAGGCGGTCAAAATGCATGTGCGGTTTTCTTTACCATTCTATCAAGCACAAATAAAATATATACATTTTGTCAGTATATTAAATTTGAGAGGAAACCATATCTGTTAGTTTTAGTTGAGTAATTATGTATATATTTATAATTAACTTATGACAGCTATTACGACCCGCCTGAAGGCATACGAAAAAATCGGAAGGACTGGATACCATGACCGCATAAATGGGAGCTAAGGTTGAGTCCTAAAAGACCATGACTGGTCACAAGTCCTTTCATAAAACGAAGGTCTTATACTTGATAGGCAGTAGTTGATCCCACACCATTTCTGTACCCAACAAGACAATAAGAACCAATCTACATTAAGGAATCTTCTCATATCCGTCTGAGGAGCCTCAGGGAGATACATTAAATCACTTTAAAGGATTGGTAAGGATTGCCAAAATAGTAAAAGTTGTAGATTAAATAGATATGAAATCATATGAAAGATTGACTAAGTAAAACAATTTCTTTCATTCCAGTCAATGCTTTTGAATTATCTTGCTTAAATTAGTCTGGCAGATGGACAATCCGTTGTCATATTACGTCTAATATCAATTATAATAGAAAATTTCAATTCAGCGGTAAGGATAGGTGCTTAATTCCAACCATCTAGCCATTTATTTCGGATTTCAGATATCAAGCGCAGAACTTTCCACGGAGGGGTTTCATCCAACATTTGGTACAAATTTGCAATTTGTTGAAAGAACCACGTATATCATACCCGCAGTTGTGTTCACACATAGGCAGACATCGTTACAAAAATGTGCATTCAATACTTTGAATGGTTTCAAACAGGGAGATTAGCTCAATGTCGAAATCATTAACGATTACAATATATTCGCTATATCATATATAAAAAACAAGAAAAATTTGAAAAAAAAAACCTTAATTTTTTAACCTTAAATCTAACTTCATATTTAAAACAATGAATGATTACCTCCCAAATTAATATTAGAATGTTTATCACTTTTGAAAGATTTCCCAAAAAAATCGCTTATTTTATCTTACAGAAAATTACTTTTACCTACTCCTCCATAAACATCAAACAAGAGAAATCAAATCAATCAATCAATTGTCCCTCTCTTTCTGGGTTGCCCTCATATGATCTCTGTTTGTTGTCATCTCAATCCAGCAGAGCCAGAATGCATATGGCAACTTACTTGGACTGTTGAAGGAGATAGATCGATAGGTTTTGTGGCACGGAACTATTGACTGCCGAACTACAGGTAATTGAAGTCACTAGATTACAAGTTTGGCAACGAGAGGTCGGCCAACTCTATTCAATGGTCGCAGCTCAGTGAACGTCTCTTGAATAGAATAGATTTCTAATAGGTTGTTTATCGCAATGTTGCAGTTTAGTCAAAGGAAGCAAAACTCCGACAAATTCTGTAAGCTTAAAATATTGAAAGATAAATTTGGCTAAGCATAGTTTTTCTCAATTTAGCATGCGGATTAACAAACTGTCCTAATTTTTTAAATAGAAGAATTTTATTAAGCATTATTCTTCACAATTTAGCGTATGGATTAATAAACAGTTTGTTTATGAATCAGTTTTTATGTTTAATCTGTTTTTAGTTTTTTTTTTAGTTTGATAAATTTTATCTTATTTAAAACATGTTGCTCGGAGGTGTCATTGTCGCAAAGATTAATTACTGTAGTCAGCCTTTGAAGTTAGATATCCTAAGGAAGATGCTATTATATATATATAATAGCAATTATATATTATATTATATATTATATACATATAATTCGTAATTTAATCAATTTGAGCTCCTTTCTAAATGATCTCTTATTTCCTGATAAAATTCCCCCTTTTTATTTAATTAATTCAACAGGCGCGCGGAAAACTGACGAATCCAACTCGTTTCCACCTTCTTAGCGAAGTGATAAAAATCCCTAATGCTAGCAAATATTTTCTTTAAGCTATCGAAGATTCCGTTTCATTAAACGACACATCAAAAGAAAGCCCTATCAAAGTCTCATAGAAAAACCACTGAAGGGAAAATTTTCTGTCTCTTTTGCTCTTGTGTCGCGATGTAGACGGACGCAACTTTTATCACTTTTTCGATGCCTCCTGGAATGAAATAAAGCGAAGAAATATTTTTGAAAGTATCTTCCTCTACTCGGCACGCAACTGTTAAAACACACTCACATAATATTCTATATAAAAATTGATTAAAGGGTGTTTTTTGGTATCAGGATAAATATTGAGCAAAAAAGTTATTTCATATATATATATAACTTTTACAAAAGTAAAAAAAAAATTCTCCACAAAAAAGATATGAACTGCTTACATAGAAAATGATATAAGCAAACTAATAAGCGTAGACGTATTTTGAAATTAAAATGTAATGAATTCCACTTTTAAAACTGGCATCACTTCAATATCAAATAAACGCGCTGATCTCAAATAATTAACATATTATCAATCGTGAAACAGCGGAGAGAGATTTGAAATATAGAATTTTATCATATATAAGCATTCGATTAGATTGGTTAGGAAATCTGAAAAATTAAATCAAAACTCCAATACTATTATTATTCCTATTATTAAAGTCCTATATAAATTACTAATCATATACAGGAAAACTTTTCATTTTTGAAAAGGATCATATTTATGGATGATAAATAAATAATCTCATTTATTTGAGAAAAATGATTTTGGAGTTATTTGCTTGAACCTCAACCAATCCTTTCAAAATCCAACAACCATTCACATAAAGTTGGATTTCCATTGGAACTGAAAGAACATTATGTATTAAAAATGTTTTCATTAAAATAAATAATTAATACTGTTAATGAAACCCATTATACATTAATACCACAGTGAGCTCAGCTGGATAATTTTTTAAAAAAACATTGAAGCAAAAGATTTGCGAATTAGCGAATAATTAGCGAATTAGCGAATCAAAGGGTAACTGGTCCCATACAACAATAATTGTGCACAACATGGAACTTTGGGCATCCAAGGCCTATTCAATAGCACGTATGAGATTTCTTAGACTATATTTCATAAAATTCTGACCTTGATCTTTTGAATCACTATATATTTCATTCTTCGAAAAATTCCGTAAGTAGAAGACATTTCATCATTTAAAGAACTACAAATATCTTATCAATTAATTTTCACCGATAAAATAAAGTTTTTGGTGGTTAAATTAATCAACCCAAACGATAATAATATTATTAAATAACGTGGTACATAAATTAATTCAATAAATTTAATCTTTAATGTTAAATCAGAGGATGTGATCTCCACAAAAACTTTCCCACATACTCTCTCAGAAAGGTGTTATACAAAATATTTTGCACGGCATTGGCGTACAATGGTCACGAAGTATTACACTTTGGCTAGAACTTTTATTGAATCTACAGTGCCATATTTGATGATTAATACCAGGCATGTGATTAATAACGTCTGAAAATCGAATAAGTGTTTTAGACGTATTTTTTCCAACCAACTGGAACAATAATTTGACATAAAACTGCTCTTTTAGTTAGAAAACCCCTTGGCACATTCGATATATTTGTCACTGCGTTTTTGAATTATCGTGCTTACATGTTTCTAAATGTGCAGATGATATACTTTCACATCCTGTTGTTGGATTTGGAACAAATTCGATAATTGCTTGCACTATAAATGTTGAATTTGTGTACAAAATTTTACCTATCTGTTTCTCGTTATTATTTTTTTTTGTAATTATCGTGATATCTTATAATCGAATATCCAGGACAGACATATTTCCTTTTAAAAGGTTTTACTCAAAATTCGATAAAAATCTACAAAGTGTAAAAACCATATACCAAATTTCAACCTTTTAGATCAACTTATTTTAGTCACAGACAGACAGGCAAATGAAGATTTCCAAAAATACTCAAAAATAAATTTTGTAATCAAGGAGATCTGAAACTGAATTTTTTTTAAAATCTTGAATTCGATTTTTTTTTTGGTCAAGTGCTATATTTTATCTATACTACATAAAAGAGAAAGTAAAAATAATTCTTCTGTTTACTCCAAATCTGAGTGTCATTTCGAAAAAAAAAAACAATAAGAGGCTATGAAATATAAAGCTCTTGTTATGATGAAGCACCAATAAGTGATCGAGTGATTCTCAATACCATTTTGAGACGATACTTATCTTTCGATAGAAAGAGACTCTGAAAGATAAAACAGTTTCAAGGGGAATTTGATAAAATTGTAATAAGAGATGAATCGTGATAGAAACAAATAATGAATAACCGAAAGGAATAAAATAATTGAAACCTCATTTAATTAGATCCCAAATGAGGAGGAAAATATGAAAGCAGAATTACAAAGCTCACATGATGTTTCTCAAAAAAAAAAAAAAAAGTCGTGAACATCGATATAAGGAACACAGAAATAATATTAAATTTTAATTGAAAATCAAAATAAATTAATTGTAAAACAATAATTGTATATTCAAAATATCATCAAGAAAAACTTTTTAAACTAAACATAATGTAAAAATGATTTTATAAATCAATTATTAATTTAATCAAAATATGATGAAAAATATAAAAAGTTATAGTAAATCCCCGAAGGAAATTCTGTAAGAGAGAAAATTAATTAATTAATTTTAGTTGACATCTCAAAATATAAATTAAATGATAAATCTCTATGAAAGATGAAAGCTTAATTTATTAAGAACTTTGAAGTGAGCGTATGGTGATGAGAGGCAAGCAGACGATTTTTAAAAGCTTAATTAAGAAGCAAAAATTATTTTTGAAGTTAGATTTAAATTATCAGAGAAAAATATTTTTTCCACCTTATTCCTTGAAATAAAATACACTTATTTGACTTTAATATAGCTTTAGGAGCTACCCAAATTTTTATCAATACAATTTCATCCAATTCAGCCAGCTTGGAATATTTCTTTTCCTCTATGGCAATCGCAAAGCTGATGAGGAGGTATTTACATTACTGTGATCTGAGAAGGTCGAGGAAGTTTTAACAAAAAAAAAAAACCATCAATTAATTTGCCAATGCTTATTATATTTCATTCTACTTAATCAATGATTACCGTATGCATTTTTAAAGATTTTCAAGTTGCAAATATGTTTTTAAAATTATCTGTAAAACTCTTTAGAATAGTGGCAATTTTTCTTTTATTACAATAATAAACCTAAAACACGGAGCGAGAAAATGTTTTAATAATGCTAATAAGACTATCATCAGGTACAATATCTGGCGAATACAGACCTTATCTACCCTTATTTGTTATGTTTTCTTTTTCCTAAAATCAATAGTAATGACACTTTGAAAAGTCATATTTCGTGGTGCAAAACAGAAGATTAAT
>JAPMOQ010055483.1:4363598-4434762 GCA_026543055.1 Argiope trifasciata | reverse complement strand
TACAGATATGACTTATATTTATAGGAGAGAGAAATTGAGATTGGTATTACATAAAAATTTGCAAACAATTTCTAATCTACATGCATTTTAAATGAAGCATCTACAAAACATTTTTATCATAGTATTGCATTCTCATGTTGTGTTAATTCTGTTGTTTTCATTTAGTTGAACAGAAATATCTCTAATAACTTCATATCAAAATTAAATCATCATTCATTAAAAAAGCACCTCTGAGAAAAATTTCCTCATTTTAATATAAATCAAATGAATATTTTCGAGCGTTTATTTTTGAACAAAGCATTAATGTGTTAATTTCTTTTATTTGCAAATAATTTCTAATATATATGCTGTTTAAAATAAAGCATCTGCGAAACATTTTTATCACAGCATTGCGTGATAAAAATAAATAAATGCATAAATAATAAATGCATTTCAAATTTAAATCATTATTCATCAATAAAAACTTCGCTCAAAATACCAACCTCATTTTAATTCTAATCAAATGAATTTTTTAAATTTCTAATATATAGGCGTTTTAAATTAAACATCCATGAAACATTTTTCTGGCTGCGTTCTTTTTATCGTTGTAGTCTGTTTTCAAACTACATAAACATTAATGCTCATTTTTTTTGTTATTTAGTTGAAGAATAACTAATAATTTTATTTTAAATTTAAATCATTATTCATCAGTAAAAACATTGTTCACAGTTATGGCCTCATTTTATTGATAACTAATAATTTTATTTTAAATTTTAAACATTATTCATCAGTAAAAACATTGTTCACAGTTATGGCCTCATTTTAATTCAAGTCAAATGAATTATTCAGAACAAAAAGTTTATTTTTGAAAATCATGAATTATTTTTTTAACATTATTTTTTAAATTTATTTCATTTACAAAAAAATTCTAATTTATATACATTTTAAATGGAACATCTGCAAGACATTTTTATCACAGTAGTCTGTTCTCAAACAACATAAACATTAACGTTTATGTTCTTTTTTATTATTAAGTTCAGGAGGAATAACTCTAATAACTTCATTTCAAATTTAAATCATTATTCATCAATAAAAACATCGTTCGCAGTAACGGAATCATTTCAGTTTAAATATAGTGAATTCTTTCGAGCAATACCTTTTATTGATATTTGAACAAACATTAATAAATTGTTTAAAAAAACTCAACAAATAAATAAGTAAAAAGGCATTAAGTGGAGTTTCTCTAACAAATCGTTCACATTCGTTTTTATTCTTTGTATATCAGCAGAATCAGCCTTACGGCATTATAAGCGCTGGAACATACACAAAAGGGTAAAAAAATGAAAATGTTAAAGACCATGTCCACTTTAGTTACAACTTTCATACAAGTTTTTCTTACCAAGGGAAAGGGGAGAAAGAGGGGAATAAGAGATGAGGAGATAGGAAAGGGGAAGCAGGTCATCCCTTCCGCACCCGGATGTTCGAGCTGAACTAGCAAATGGACAACCTAATGCAATTAGCTCAGAACCTGGCGAGAAGTTTCTATGTGTGAACGTGAGACCTTTTAAAACATTCTTCGCACAAAAACGATAAAAGAAACTTTTGTAATAAAAAAAAATTATTTTTCCTTTTCCCATTCACAAGGAAAGAAAAAGAAAAAAACAAGTGCTTACTACAGTATATGTCTGCTTTAAAAAAATCAGCTTTTTTTTCCTTCTTTTTTTCATTTCCGATACATTGTACAAAGAAAGAAAATTATTTTTCACTAGGGTTAGAAAAAATCTGAAACAAATCGCTAAAAATTAACTGGACAAGTTAAAAGACAGAAAAAAGGAAGTAAAAGAAGATGAAAAATCAACAAGAAAGTTAGATTTTTTTTTTTTCAAAAAACCATCTGGGATTAGTCAATTTTGCATAATTAGTAACTAATTTAAAAGAGCAATGAGTGTTAAATTCTTAACGATACAATGAAATAAAAAAAATTTTAGATACCAGGTGTTGGCATTCTATTTTCCATAACAAATTTTTAAAAATTAAAAAATAATAAAATAAAATTTTTAAAAAATAAACAATACATTTTTATTTAATACTGGTGCTTTAAAAAGTGTGTGCGATAAAAGCATTCAATAAAATTAAACTATCATCTAAAGTTCCTATTCTGCAATATTCTAGACTTTACATCATTTTGATGTTCTTTAATTGTTATAATTAAAAGAAATATTTACATAATTATAAGAAACTACTATTTAACTTTTTGGAAAAATTTATAATCATTTTGATGCGTTTAGATAACAATATTATCTGCAAATTGTTTTGCTATAATAAAAAGTAACATTTTGTTTGACGTTAAATCTATTAACAGTATAAATTAAGGAAAGAAATATCCGAATAGTTATAAGAAGTTTTAATTTAGCCTTTTGAAAAGAATTTTTTATAGCGTATGCTCATGAATATTTAGATTGGAGAACTATCTGTAAATCTAATTATGTATTTTGCATTTCGAAAACAATGAGACAATTTGTTGTTGTTGTTGCTGCTGTTGTTAGTTGGTTTTTTTTTTTTGGCACAAGGGCCATCTTTGGCCAAGCTGCGCCATCCATATGGTTAAAAAGTGGTTAAATGGTCATTAAAGTTGAAATGAATGAATAGTCGCATAAAAGTAAAATATAATAGCTAAAAAATACTGGAAATAGTAGCACAGGATTATGTATTTACAATGAAAAATTTAAGAAGTCAAAGCGCTTGAAGAATTTAAATGCAAGATGAAAATTTAATAGCATATAAAAATTTAAAAATGTTTGAATGGTGCTTCTCTCCCAGTAAATCAGCGAGAGTTAAGGATGATGAGTGAAAGAACTGGTTACGATGAACATTAAAAGCTGAGCACTCGATCAAAATGTGATGAACTGTAAAATCTGTTTGACATGTGGGACATATAGGCGCTCTGTCACCAAATAGTAGATGTTTGTGAGTAAGGCGAGTGTGCCCTATACGAAGGCGTGTTATTTGTTGCAATTTGTTGGACATAGATCTAATAAATGTTATGAACCTCAGGTAAAGTCACATATGTCGAGCATAGCAATGAAGAACAATAGTTATTTTTGGCAGGAATATAATGTATTTACTGAATCTATCATACAACTATCTATTTTAAACGCCTTTTTCCGACCGACGGAAACCGAAACTTGACTCAAAACTCCAATTGCTGACATAAAATTGCATATGAAATTTCGTATATTCAAGTTATTACATTTACATGTATGTGAAAACACGAACCGATGTATAATACATTTGAGAGATTGGTTCAGAATTTCATAAAAATCGAAACTTTAACTTCTAAACCTAACTACCATGGTTTATCTAACTCTATGTTTTTTAATGCTTACTTGCAATCCGAATCATGATGGGAAGGGTTTTAATTAAAAATTTGTCAGAAATTTGAAAATTTGGTCTAATATTTATACAACAAATTTCATCTGTTAACACAAAGCATTTTCAAATATTCTCTTCAGACAGATATAAAACGCTCAAAATGAGATTTTTGAGGTCAGAAACGTGGATATTTGTTGAAGTCCTTAATTTAAATTTTTTTCTAGATTACAAAACTTTCTTTATATTTCTTATATGCGACAATAAAAACAGAGCAATTAGATATTTTTAAAGACTGTAAATTAAAACAATTCGATATTCTTTTCTTTCAAATTTTAATTCCACTTCCTTTGAATATTTAATAAGAAGAACTGCACATCTGGATATTACTATTTGAAATAAAAGTATTTTTAATTTCATTTAAATTCATGCATCTAACGGAAATGATCACTGAACAATAAAAATTTTTCTCTAAATTAATATCTTTCCCACAGAGGAACTAAAATGCATTCTTTCGATATAATTACGGAGAAAAAGAAAGCCACCAAGGTATCAGACTGTTTATTAGTTAGCCTTAATATTCACAGAAAAAAAACTTTCAATATTGCGAAAAATATAGTTAAAAAAATTCTAGCGGCATTCGTTTCTAGATCACGGAACGCTTTTATTCAACGAAAGAATGATAAAAAAAAAAAAATTCTGCAGTATCTAAATGAATTTCCAGGCCCGGAGGGAAATCTAATACGGCCTGTTTGTATCGACATTAACGTAATTAAGGTAGAGATATATTCACTTAACGACATAAGATTTAATGCATCCGATTCTTATGGGACTTTCTTCCAATTCCATTTGCAAAGAAACGCTTTTCTCTTTTACATTCGGCTTTTGAAGGCATCCTTTTCCCATTTGTTAGTAATGGAAAATGTGAATGCGGAAATTAAATGAAATGCCGAAATGTCATTTCCTTGGGAAAAATAAATAAGATACCACATTTTAATTTCAAATTTATTACAGTTAAGTTAAAATATATGATATTAAAAATAACGATGATTAATAACGTTTTGTAAATAATTGATCAGAAAAATTATTTCAGTGGTTAATTAAATAAAACTATTTTATGGGGGCATTTAAAGGAGAGTATTGTCGGTAAAATTATTGTTGACATATTATATTTTTCTGCTATTAACACTTTAAAATGGAGTAAAACAGTGACGGTGAAAGCACACATTAAGGAAAAAAAAAAAACGTTAATAAGTAAAAATCAGAAAAAAAACATCAGACATTTCTCAAAAACGTATTCATATTGTACACTTGCCGCCCTCAGCTATCAACTTATTATAATCAGCATTATATTCATTATTACCGAATGCTTTTAATATTAGTTAGTCTTTCAGGATATTAATAGCATTCATTTAGTAATGCTAAACAAGCAATTGAAGTATTTTGAAGAATATTTGTGTAATAAACGTAAAGCCTTCTGACTGATTCGCTTTAGAAATGAAGAGGCGAAATCATTTGAAGAAATCAGTGCGGTTGTTGAGGCTGGGAACTATGTAAATATTTCATTTCATAATATATTTCGAAAGTTTAGAGTCATGGGGGTTAGATGACAATTGATAGCATATCTGTGGATTAACAAATTTCAAAGGTAGTTCGGACACGATTTATCCACAATTAGAAAGAACAGAGAAGTTGTGTTTTCGAAACTGCTCTCAACAGCGGAGGGTAATGAAAGGTTCATGACTATTAATGACCTGATATAAGGTCATGAGTTTTCAAATGAAATACAAATTTTCTTTCATAATGTTAAATGACAAAAATCTCAGAAATCTTTCGCAATTTGTAAGATGTCCAATATCTTATAATGCGATCAATTTAACACCTTTCATCAAACAGCATTTACTACCAAAATCCCACGAGCTGGATAATTGTAAATTATGTACAAAATCAATTCCAGTCATTTTACAGTAAATAAAGGATAATTTGAATATCTACAAATTTGCAGTACTACAAATATTTTTTTCTTAGATTGCGAATGGCCTTTTTTTCACATTGTATATATTTTAAACTTTTTCAAATCTTTCAGATTTTTTATTAAAGAAAGTCTATTAATAAAGAGTTATTCAAATATTTGAAAAAATTATTTATGATTTAAACTAAAACATTTTTGACTGAAATAAAATTTCTGTTATAAATAGCTTTAGTAAAATACTTATGAAAACCTCAATATGCAGGAAATTAAACATTCAGTTGTTTAATAAATACACCCTTTAAAGGAATTGGTAGTGATTGTTTCATTCTGAAAGAAAATTTTTTTTAAATCATGTGAAATAATCTTAGAATTAATCTACTTAATAACCAATATTCTCTAAACTCCACCAATTTAATTGGCTGATATTTCAGAAAGAGTTCTTTTCAGACAGTTAAAATGTGATTACCATTTATTTCTGCTAAATGAATAACATTCGAGAGTACTAGGTGTTAATCTAACAGCCAAAACAATATCATACAGTTATGAAACAAAAATTTTAATTTGAGAATTAAGGACGAAAAAAAAAATTTTGCAAATTGAGTTGAATCAAAATTATTATATGCACTATGAATACTTCTATTCTTTCAGTTTTTTTCTTCAAAATTCCTTAAATAATATCCAAAGCCAGTTATCATCAAAATTATTTCCATACCTTAAAAGACTGTCAGTTAATATGGCGGAGAAATTTCAGAAAAGTAGACTCAACTTTTGAGGGAAAAAATATCGCCAAATTAAATTTAACAATCTCAAAATAAAAACACTGATTTTTTAGGAAAAACAAAAAGCAAGCGCGCTTCCTTTTTAAACGTAAACAGCTGTACAAAAATAAAAGGAAAGGGGAAACAGGAGAGGATAAAAAAATTGGAAATACCAAGCAATGATTAGCAAGATAGCGGAACTAAAATGGTACATTCTTTAAAATAACAAGAAAAAAACTGCTCTCAGTAGACAAAACAAATCAAGTCGAAACTCTTGCAGGTTTCTAAGATATTTCAACAAGACAACTGTCAAAAAAATGCTTTTGCCCAACTTTAAGTTCTCTCTTTCTCTTTCAACTCTTCGAAGAAAGAAAGAAAGAATCTGGGTGTGTTTTTTTTTTGTGCGTGTGTGTGTGTGTGTGTATTTACTGAAGCAACAGTCAAAGAAAAGAAATAACAAAGAAACTATTTTTTTTGCTTGAGTAATGAAGTCAAAATTTCCCAAAAGACTCGAAAAGTATAAAATGGTTGTTTCTAATAATGAATTTATTTATGTAAAGTTTATTTTAATACATTTTCAGTAGTTTTATAATAATAAAAAAATTAACTAAAAACACTACATAAAATATGTTTTGCAAAATATAAAATTTAATAATCAAAGATAAGACATATTTCCTGAACATGAATCCAGATACTATATTTAAAAATGTTTATAAACTATTATTCTGTACAAAGCAAGTTAATAAACTTTACCCATTTTATAGTATCTGCTAAAGTCCAACACTGAGCAGGTAAATTTACTTTTTTCTCTAAATTTTGAAACACAAATTATTATTTTTATCTTGTTTTCAACTGAGCTATTAATTAAATTACAAGTTTTAAATACAAAATTCTGTATTTACACTTAAATTCCAAGACAGCAACAAAATATCTCTTGGTATATTTAAATCTTAGTGAAAAGGGGGGGGGATTATGAATATTCTCTTTTATAATAGTAATAATAAGCTAATTTTTCAGTTTAGAATACTTTTAAAATCAAAAAGACAAGTTTCAGTTTTGCTTTTTTTATAATTTGGGACTTGCATTCCTTTTAACGAATTTTCTTTATTATGATCTTATAAAATGAAATTATGTGAATTCGTTGGATAGAAAATCCTGCATTCACACTTAAACTCCTCGATAGCAGAAACTTATCTCGCTCTTGCATTATACTTCATCATTTGTCAAAACAGAGATACGTAGATAAACTATAATTTTACTTAAGAAACATTCATATTTTCTGAATTCCAAAATTTGAATCACTGATCTGAAAATACATTATCAACCCTTCAAAATTCCAGATCATTACTATTCCTACTGGAGACCTACACCAAGCCTCAAGATTGCTATGACAGTAGTACAGCAGATTATGATAAACAACAAAGCAATTCCAGATATGAATTTCATGAGAAGTTCCCAAAATATATGTGTAACCCTTGAGAAAACCGAAACGAGAATTCATAATCTATCATGAATCCCTGCGCTCTCTTGAGGGATATCCGATCCTGAACCAGTCAGAGATCAGGATGTCCGGAGAGACAACATTATTAATGACGCATGCAACACCAGTCATTTGCATAGATCTCCAATTACCGAGAAAGGAAAAGCTGCGAAACTGCGCAGGCTCAGAAACGGACTAGATCATGTACGTTGCAGGCCACTTCCAGACACCATTTTATATTATAATTTTAGATATCGCCAAGGATCAGACTAAGAACGAGGTTTTAAAACCTATTAACTCAAAATAGGAACTATTTGTTACTTCCACATTACCTTAATGTTCCGATTATATTTCATTTAATATATCAAAACTGGAAAGAAATGAGAATTCAGATTATGTACTGTTTTCAAACTGAAGCATATTATTTCGTGTTAAATTAAACAAAAAATTACAAAATACTAAATTTAAATAACTTTTTGAAAAAAAAATGCTTTTTTTCCTTATTTTATTTTTATGCTATAAGGAATAAATTTAACTATACTGTGCCAAATATCAGAGCACAAACAGAAAACAGAATATAAAATTCTACTCTATGAAACTCATTATTTTTAATAAACAGTAGTGTTCACTAAATAAGAGCTTTTGCTAATACATTTAACTGTAAAGGGGAATCAATTCATACTAATACAAATAAAGAAATTTACAGCAGTACAAAGAAATAGGTTCGTAGTTTCTCGTAAATGAAATAGAGAAAAAGTATAGTAATTGTCGAAAAATTCGAACTCGAATTTTTGACCAATATCCACGTTTTAGACCATTTAGAGTTCGAAAAATACATTTGTGAAAAATATCTGTCAGTCTATGACAAAGATAATTTAAAAACATTTTGACCTAGACAAAGAGAAATAAATAAATTTGGCACATAGATTTAGCATCTATAGTGTATACATCTGTTACATTTTAGTCAAATCCAACTACATTTTAGAAACATGAAAAGATGATGACTCAAAAACGTAGTTATTTAAATACATGAAATTCGATATGTATTTTTGCGGATACATGTGTCGGTCTGTGTAAAATGTTTTTTCAGTTAGTACCTAAAAATATATCTAAAACACAAATTTGATTCTTAGATACTATTATTCATATGTTAGGAAATAACCGCCCACCACCCCAAAAAGACCTCTTGAAGGATCACATAATAGATTTAGTATAATTGCTAAATTCCACCAAAAGTTAGTTTTCCATAATTATTATGCACCAGTATCATGCAAGGTGTTCCCTAGGATACAATCTGTATTAAAAAGATTCAAGAAAGTTTAGAGAAGACCACTTCGTCTAGTTAGATTAAATAGTAAACAAGTCTGATTTTTAATAAAGCATACTAATCTAAAAATATCATTAATATATTATTCTAAATTTTTTAATTTTGGCGCAAATAAGCACTAAACATTTAATAGCTGACATAACCAAACCATATTTTCTTCAGTTTAAAATATCAATGTATTTTAGTTACTACCTTTTATTTTAATTTATTGTTGCATTGTATATATTTTTCAATCTTAGTAATATACCTAAAAAATTTGCATAATTAAAAAAAAACTCGTTTAGTTACAAATTCTAAATTATTTTCTTTTTCTTTCAAAAACCACAACAAAACCTTTTAGCCCTCAGTAGCCGATATATTTAAGTTACTAATTTTCATTTTAATTTCATTTTGTATTACGTTATTTATTTTTTATGTTAGTATTTTGTCTAAATGGATGTCTATAGTTCCAGAGAAATTTGATTTGTTACAAATTCTAAATTCTTCCCCTTCACGTTCAGCAAAAATTTCTTATTTCCTCATTTAGTTCATAATTTATTCTTCATATAATTATTGACTTCAATCAACTACAAAGAAATTATATTCCAAACCAATCACTAAAAATATCTTTCAGAAAGACATTGCAAGAAGCATAAATATAACCGAAAATTCCAGGAGCTTCGGCTTACGGCAAGTAACTTTCAATCATTTATTTTTGTCGCAATCATATGCACCAATCCATTGCTACTGTTCTACAATTCTAGAAGAGATAACTGCGCGCATGTAACTTATCAAAACATACAACTCTGAGATTATGGGAATTTATGTGGCAATTACGGATTGATAAACAAACATTTCTAAGTATCGACGCATGCGTAATCTGATAATCACATGATTGTTTAAACTGGTTTTTCAGGAAAAATATTTTGGTCTCCAGGAAAAAATTTTAGAGATCAATTGGTTTTGAGATGCTTAAAAGCCATCGTTTTTGTATCAATCGGTGATTGCGAGATATGAATAATGAAAAAACATTATGTTTTTCTGCCAGATTGATACAACGTGACTTAAAATAATGTTATATTAGTAGCTTGCCTAAAAGAATTTCAAAAATTTAGAAAAATTCGATTTGTTACAAATTTTAAATTCTTCTCCTCTACATTCATCAATAAAAATAAAACAAAGAAAAACTCATCCTATTCTCATTCAATTTACCGACTGATTATTCATCCAATTATTGACTGCAATCAGTTGCAAACAAATTAAATCCCAGACCAATCTCTAAAAATATCAGTATGAAAAGAGGCTGCAGGAATTATAAATATAACTGAGAATCCCAAGAGATTCGGCTTACGACAAGTAACTTTCAATCCTTTATTTTTACTGCAACCATGCGCAACAATCCAGTTGTTACTGTTTCATAATCCCAGAAGAGATAATTGCGCACATGTAACTAATCAAAAGATACAACTCGGAGATTATGGGAATTTATGTGGTAATTAAGGATTGATAAACAAACATAAAAGAGTAGATTGTTCATTGAGGGAATACTAAGGTTTACTACAAACTTCTCATTGGAGATCCATTAGAAGATTACCTAAGAACGAAAATCGTCAAAAGGGAAAACATAATTACTAGAATTTTTATGGAGTTATGATGATGTAGAATGCATCATAATTGCGATGCAATTTTGGAAAATCGTGATAGTTATTTCTAACAGTTGGAGGAGTGATTTGTTTAGCTCGAAAATCAACAAATACGAAATCATTGCTACATTCAGAAGGGGTAAAGAAGTAAACAGCTGTCATATTAATCCCACATTACGGTGTTTGCAGTAGGAAAATGAATTATAGTAATAGAAGATACGTGTCATTATCCAATACCTTGTAACATGATTACACCCCAAGTTTAATTCGTCTAAATTTATTTAATTTTTTAAATTTATTCTTATTAATATATCAGTGATAACGCCAGCACTAATGATATATTTATTTAATGTCATAATATGCAATGAAATTACTGATAAAAATGTTCCAAACTTTGATTAACTTGTAATTAAAAATACGGGAAAAAACTTTTTCAGTAAAATTCTATATAAGTAATCAATATATGCTTGTTTATGAGTTTAAGTTCAAAAGTTTTAACTATAAAAGTATTTTTGATTGCTTTTTTATCATACGTCAAATAATTTACTGATTCTTCACCAGTAAATTAACATTATCTAAACAAATTCCTAGGCAATACACAATTTTTTTAATAATATTTGTGTGTGTATATTTTATCTGGTACATACTTATATTTTACTTAATTCTATCAATACTGAAATGTCCCAAACTCTCGTTCAACGAAACAACGGAAGAAGCCCCAAACACTTGGATATCTCACCGACATTTTTCCTGCTTTCTTTAATTAAAATTAATAGAATGTTCAAGACATATGCTTTGTTTGTTAGATTTACTTGCTCAAATAGGTTTGTTAGGTAGACAGGTTTCTTAAGAACTCTAAAAAGCATTAGATAATACATATGTTTGATAACCATCAGTTAAATAGATTTTAAGTGAAAAGCTTATTTTTGAAAGAAAAACTCAGATGTTCCTTCACTTTAAGTTACCTAAATTAGAACGATTCTTAATAGTGAGAAGGCTAATTGACTAACAAACAAATCTTGTAGTGGTCACTCTTTGCATGAAGGATTCATGCTCTAGTACAAAAATTATTTATACCGAATTTGCCCATAAATTTTATAAACGAATTTTTCGAAAAGACCATGTATACTTTGAGGAATTCGAATACAAATGTCGATCTTATCACTTAATTTTCTTATACTTTATAACTTTTCACTAATTTTCTTACCATTATCTCTAATCAACTCCATTTCTAATTTTGACTCTTAGTAATTTGAGAAGGAAGAACAATCTTAGTTGATGCAATAGGTATTCCAAAAATCGATGTTTTTTATCCTATATTCTCTTTTAAACAAAGAAAAAGTAATATTTTTATAAAACATTTCTGGAGTATCTATGAACTATAAAATATCCTAACATATTGTTTTTATAATATATATTTCATTTCTAAAATTTTAAATTCTATGATTTTCCCAAAGCACGCATGATCAAAGAACAAATCCCACTTTATTTTCAAGCTTCACAATTAACTAAAGATGTTATCACGTTATAAATTTTTTTCAATAATGCAACAAATCTATTATTATATATATATATGCAGTTTTGGAATCAAAAATTTTGTTGCTTTGTTTCAAATTGCATTTAAAAAATTTGCAAAGCAAATCCTTTAAAAAAATGAGTACTAGATGGACATGCCCATAAAAAAAACATGCTGATTCTTTTAATTATCAAAACATTTTTACCTCCAAATTTTAAATTAAATTCATCAGAAATTGGATGAAATAACTTTATAGGCAGATTGTACAAATAAGTTCTTTTAATCTAGTGATGAATTTAAATCAATTAAAGAAACAAGACATCGGCGGATAGATTGGAAACGAAGAGATTCACAAATTCACAATGCTGAGGAGCCAATTAAATGTTAAAATCACTGAAATAGGATTAATCTTAATTAATTAAAGAGACTACTGAGATTCCAGAATGAAAAGTCACGCCGTTCATTTTGAATTAAGTAAATTGAGTTTCGGGATTTCTTATGTTACATCATTAATTTTCAGTGTCTCATATAAGGTGATAAAAAAAAGGGGGGAAAAATAGAAAAGTGCGAAGAAAAAAATAGGAATATTTAAAGTATGTTAAAAGGGAGGAGGGGAGATAAAGATAAAGGAGACAATTAATTTGCACTAACGTTGCCGTTTTAAAGCAAAGCAAAATTTATTTGGGGATAGCCTTCGCTAACTTTAACGTGATCAGATGATGAGGACGATAACTGAGCCGGCACCAATATATGATCGAAAAGGGGCGACAAATTTTAAAAATTACAAAATTAAATGTTTGCTTATTTTTTGGAATTCACAACTCATTGTTCCATTTATAATCACTTAGTAGAATTCACAGCCCACAATTCAATTTACAATATTACAGTTCGGAATTCACTTTCATTGTTTAATTTACAGCAGCATCCTCGGAATTCAAACTGATTGCTTAATTTAAACCATCTTGCAAGGAAATCGCAGTTCATTGTTCATATGACAACATACTACCAAACTGTTTAACATTTAACTCATTTCTGCAGAGCAAACATTTTGATGAAATACAAATATTTACAGAAGAGATTTTTTAATCTGCTGTATATAGATGTTATGCAAGAGAAATTCTTCTAATGTGTCATCAAAGGCAAAGTTTTAAATACACAAAGAAAAATAAAACAAAATGACAATACTAAAACAAACTAGTTATTATTTTAAAGTACATATTAATTTTTAAACTAAGAATTCATGAATTAATAATTTTAAAAAATAGGATTATAAATGTTAAAGCATTATACATCTTTTTTCGTTGCAGTGAAGATTAATTTTATAGTATTCACGCCTACAAAAACATCAAGTTTAAACTAGATGTTTTGTTTCCTTCTAAACTTGACGGTTTTGGTACTTAAAACTATAACCAGTGTTAGTACTCCCTCATTATTTAATACTGGTAGTTTCTAGTTCTGAAATCATTTATAAGATGCTAAAAATTGAGGGAAAGCAATTTTCTAGGGTAAAAGTATTCTACCGCAACTCAGTAACATTATGATTTGGTCTATTTTGTAAACAGTTCACGGAATTAGTTCTCCTTTAATTCAAAGAAAAACACCCCAAGATTTTAGCAGGGTGTTAGCCAGAACCACTACCAAGATGGAGCGTTAAAATTGCAATCCGCAATCCAGGGGTCCCTCTCCTCTCATCAAAGTCCAACTGGCATTTTATAGCTGTTCAAAGTCCGCCTTCTTAATCTCTATTCGTCCTCGTCAATTCTCCATCGGCCAATCATCCAGAAAATGTCCCTAATTTGTGGCGTCAACGTGGTGTGGTATCTGACCATCAATGAAGCGTACTAACCATTCCACTCTGGAACACGTGTCAAGGGACCACCCGACATCCACACGTACGATACGTTCCTTTGAAGAATCGTTATGTTTCGTCCCCACAATGAACTTGTCGAATGATTAACTACCAACAGTCGGCGAAGGAGATTCATCATCTTGAAAACTGGAGGCTTTTAACAATGGTGGGTGTCAATAGGTTGTGAGGAACTGTCGGGAAATGTCGCTAATCGTGAATAAGACAGGGTAACGTTACAATATATAAAATAAATATGCATAAATTAAGATTTGTGTTACGATTATTTGATCAAAATTATTAAAAATAGAGTATCCGATAAATGACTCAATTTATCATAGCAATTTCACTTATTTCAAAACAAGACATCATTGATGACGGCTGATTCTCCGGGGACATTTACTTAATTATAATGAAAGCTCTTGTCCCTAATTTGATGTTCATGATTTCGTTAATAATTTAATTTAAAAATTTTAAGCATGAAATTGTAATAGGCATTAATTACCTTACATCTTTATGTTTATTATGTGCATAAACCATCCTAATAGCTAAGTATCATGACATCAGAAGATAATTCGTACCAGTTCTAGTCATCTACCTTCCGAATGGTGTTACTATTAGTGATACGTTCATATTTTTAATGCAAACTAAACACAATAAATAAATAAAGCATTTCTTTTTCAGCTTTCAACAATAAAACAGAATTTTACAATAAAATATTTCACGAAACAATGAAAAACAGCTTAAATTGCAACTGAGCAATTTAAAATATTGTTTTAAGTTATTCAAAAAAAAAAAAAGTCAAAATTCCAGAAAAAATACATTCCTATTGAAACATTTTTTTTCAAATTTTAAATGATTTAATGGCTTAGCTGATTTTTTATTAACATAAAATTAGAATTAAAATATTTAAGAAATTACCCTTCACTATACATTCCCACCATCGAAAATAAATCTATCAAATTAGGTACAAATATATTTTAGTCCAACGAAAGCTTGGTCCAACAATCTGGCTTATAGAAGAACAATTGAGAAATAGAGACTCACATTTTCAGAGCACCAAGCATTCACTTTTATTATTAAAAGAGATAAATGCATCTCATTTTCAGAAATGAACTTTTTTTCAAAAAGTAATTAGAACCTAAGCAGAAAAATTCTTTATCCTCTATCAACAGCTTTGAATCTTTTTTGCAAAGGACTCTTCTTTTTAAAAAAATCATGCATGGGTGCTAGCCTTAATGAAAGAAATTCATACATCTGACACTTATCTGTGCTTCTAAGTGAATAGATTTTTAAAAGTAATAATCCCACTCCATTTGCAATAAGGAGAGAGATCGAAAAAACAATCTCTCCCCTCAACTTTGGTACTGAAGAGAAAGATCCTCGTGGCTTTTTGACCGCATTATGAGATTATATTTCTTCGCCCCTTGCAAAAAAATACCCGATCGACAGAAATTCCTTACATTTGCCCAAAGACGTTACTTTAAAACAAAAAAAGCAGAAGAATTGTGGAAAACAATTTCTTCTGAGGCAAACGCAAAGCTGGAAGTAGAAAGGAAAAAAAAAGCCATTTTCTGCAGCAGTTTCGAGCGAAAACGGCGCCATTCATTTTTCTCCCCCGATGGTTCACTTTTTTTTTCTTTCCATTACATTCGAAAAGAACATATTTTCACGAATATTCTGTCTCCAGACGACAGCGCAAATGGAGGAAACCATAAATTTCCTCACACCAAAAGTTAATCGAGCCGTTGCCATTTTCATTCTTAAAAGAACATTTTATTGGAGGCAGGACGAGAGAAAATTACTTAATATCTTTTAAAGGAAAAAAAAAATCAAAAATTCACAAAAAAATAGTGTCATTTCGGCTTTTTGAAGATTTGGCTTTAAAAAGAATCACCTATGTGGCCATAAACAGAGAAAATGAGGCCATAATGAATAATAAATAGAAGTTGAATAAAAAATGGCTACAATCCGACTGAAATTCCAGATTTATTCTTTTTGTATTTCAAAAAAAAAAAAAAAGAATCCGAAAGGAATTTTATATTTCATATAGATTTAAGTTTGCAAAATATGCCAATTTTAAACCGAATACTTTATTTTCTTAGCTGATTCTTGTAAAATAACACGATATACAAGCACATTTAGTCTTTATAAAAATTTTTGTATTAAGCCAAAATTGAATTTAATAATAAATTATTTTTTGTGGTTATATTTTTTAACAATTAATGAATACTAAGCAATCAACTACAATCAAAGATTCATTTCCAATGTAAAGTCTGTCCCAAAAATAACGGAAAATTTGAATTTGTTAACATTCGTACAAAGTTGTGGCAATTTTATCTTTGAAAAACGTTTGGACAGCTGATAGTTTAGCATTAGTAAAAATGCAGTGTTACTCGATAGATCATTGTGTTTTCATTGTTGAACAATATTTCAAAAATAATGAAAGCGTCGAGACCATAGTTCAAAAATTTTGCGATTGGTCCCTTACCATCGTGTGATTTAACATCATTGGATTTATTTTTATGGAGTTATTTGAAGTCAAAGGTTTATGTCAACAAGCACACGTGCATTGAAGGAGGAAATTCAAAGCTGCATCCACGAAATTCAGCCACATTTGTGCAAAATGCTCATGAAAATTTCGACCAAAGATTTCATAAATGCCAGCAAAGTCGTGAAAGCCTATGCATTATTTCTCACATGACACTATCGTTTGTACTTTACGGTTCAATAAAAAAATAACAGTTTATAGAAAAAAAAATCAGCGTTTTTTATTTACTTCAAATCTTGCGCTAGCACATTATAACGTTCCGTTTTTACTAATCCTAAACTATCAAATGCTTTTTTTAAATGGGTTGCCAACCCTTTATTGCATGCATGGTGGTAAATTCAAATTTTCCTTTAATTTTGGGACACTTTTTATTATAATCAAAAACTGATTCTCTTACCAGATTCATAATGAATATCTCTTATTGAATTTCAATACACTGTGATTAAATTGCATTCTTATAAGGTAAGTAGATCCCGAGTCGATACACTGATACCGAGTATCAATAATCTTGTTTGAATAAGGCTAAGAAATTATGTTTACCTTTGTGTCTAAATACATAATAACAAAACTAGGAAGTGTAAAAAAGATGGTATACAGAAAATATATATTGTCATATGTCTAATACATTTGATGGGTATAAGTGTAACAAGACACGGTACATGTCCACTTCTAATCCTTTCACTAGGATGCCGCAATCTGATACCTCGCAGCTCCCTCTTCTTTTAACCATAAAGATAGACTGTCCACATATGTCCATCAATAGGATTCTTTTGTTAAGGGATATCTTCATATAGAATAAGGATTTTGTTTGATCCTAAAGATGAGAGAAGAATGAAGGCAACAAATGGACAACCAACAATCATTTAATTGATATCTTTACAATATAAAAAGATGTCCTATATAATCTCATTTACAAAACTAATAGCAATTAACCAACATATGTTCACTTGTTAAGAAATAATATCTCAGTCACAAGTGTAGAGTAAGTCGTCACTTTCAAAGTCCTATTAGAACCCGGAAAATTAATCATTTTTTATTTTAACGATATTATTAGTACCAAAATAATACAATGTAAAACAAGTAATCATTACCGTTGCTATTTAGTTGGAAAAAGTGTTGCAAAGTAAGCCTTAGGTATTAGTCATATAGCAAAATAATTAAAATTTTTATAACTAAATTTTAAACCAAATTTAGACCTTAAAGTGCAGAAAACTTTCCGTACGGTCAAGTCAAATTTATATTAATGATTATTAAGCTCAGCTCTACATTTATAAAATTCTGTTCTATCCAAAAACATACTGTTTGCTAACTGATTCTAAAACCATCCGCGCTTTTGCGCATGCGTTAGGTTGGGTTCAATTCTGCAAAATAGGGGTAAATGGAAAGTTATAAGGAGGATATATTTACATTAAAAAATAAAGTAAATTTTAGGAAGGCGCACATCCTTCCCTTCTTACCCCATGATGAGATAGAATCGTCGAAAAGTGGTCGTCTCAGAAAATTGAAAACAATAGTAAATAATCCTTTCTTTGAAAATCTTTCGAAAAAGAAAATTTCAAATACAACTACTTTCCACTGTTTACAGCATCTTGCATGTTTTCAAAAATCTCATCCTGATTTGGGCGAAATGTTTTCCAAAACTCCGTATGTAAACCTTTTAAGTTTTCTAACAAATACTGGTTTTTTAATCGTACATAAACATTTGCCGCGTTTTTTAGTACATTATTATACCTTATATCATTGTTGCGTTTTTTCATGACTCGCATTTTTTCGCTACTAGATTTTGCAGACATTTCATGTTTTGATTTTATTATAAGTTGATACAAATATTTTAATTTCATGAATGTGGCATAGTTTAGCCAAAGATGGCTTTTGTGCCATAAAACAAACTCAATTTAACTCAATTCAGCCCAGATACAACAGAATTTATAAAATCAATATAACAGTGCCAAAAATTTTAACAAAATTCACCAATTTAAACTATAACCAGGAAAACATCTTTGACATTGCTTTAGATTGCTGCTGGGCAAAGTTAATTCGAACCTTTGCAAATCGAAAGGGTTTGGCTTCTTTGTGGACTCCACACTTTTAAGTTAAGTCATCCAAATACTCCATTGAGATTCGCTCAGAAGAAAGCATTCCTGAGAACGAAAAGACCTTCCACGATGAATACGAATCGACAACTCCAGCAGAAGATTTGCATTTGAATCCGGAAGAGGGATGTTGACACTCACTCTCGGCCCTCTTTGAAACCCGAGTCAACAGAGGAGGGGATGCACACGATCACATTGGGTTGATGGAGGGGCTGATTGCGCATTTCCACTTGGAGTGCTCGAAAGGATTTTTGAGGCTGGTGGAAAGTGCTGTCGGTTTACTTTTCAGTTCAGGCAGCCATACTGATTCGAATCCATTCAAAAGAGGATAAGGGAATGATAGTTCTTAGCATGGTTATGTTTATAGCTTGGCATACTATTTGTAAATTACACAATGCAAAAATACAGATAAATGTTCTACTTGACAGACTGTTGTTTCAGAACTGCTAGATTTGGCTGTATTTATTGGGTAGTAAGTGCTCTAGAAAGAGTTCCAAGTAATATAGTGGAAAAGATAAAAGTTAAAAAGATTTCTTATTTATATTAACGCCACGTCATTATTAAATCATTTTGAAATTACTTTAAATTCTACATTGACTTTTAGGCTTTCTAATTTACCATAAAACGGCAAATTAACATTTGGTAATGTAAATCGGTTTAATCTATAAATTGGCGAGGCAAATCGGTATAATCCATAGTTTGGTGTAGTAAATTGTTTAACACGCAATTGGTTTAATCCATAATCCTATCCGTAAATCGGTTTCATCCATACAATTTTCCCTCTTTAATTTTAATAAAGGATCAAAATTAATTTTAAATATATTTTGTTTTCAATGTTTAATTTCTATATTCTTTCTCGCGTTATGTGGCATTATTAAATACATATTCTGAGCCCATACAGTCGGTGCTATATTATTAAAAATATTAAATTAAGATTAATATAGAAGAATCAGAAATAATATATTCTTCATGCTAATATGTTTTGAACTAGAGATTCAAATCCATTAATCATTCTAATGTATATTGTACTATTTAAAATTGGGAAAAATGTCTATAATATATTGTTCTTTTGGCCCAAATTAGAATTCTTTATTTCTCTGAGCAACAAATCGCCTTTTCAAAAAAGAAAAAAAGTCATGCTGCATCAGATACCCTTCAGCTCTTGATCTTGAGGAAAGTATGCTAGGTAACGCGGATCACATCACATAAATCCAAATATGTACTACGACTCTCGCCTTTATTGTGCTAACTTAATCGTACAAGTTTTGTAGAGCGTTTTTAAATCAATCACATATTTGGATTTATAAAATCTTAAAACTGATGAAAGTGAACCTAATATCCATACGTTATCCACAAACCTTGCTCAATTTAAATCAAGAATTCCCCTACCCCAATCATTTTATGCAATATATCCTTTATCATTAATGAATATATGTCATTACTAGAGAGTAATTTCACATCAAATCATACTTGTTGTTGTTGTTACTTATGGTACTTTACAAGCCCACTGACATAAAACTATCAGCGATTTAAGCCTAAATAAGCGTCCCTTGTTTTTCAGTAGCGTCAACTAGGGCGAAGAGTGCGACTTAGCTACTTTATGCTTCACATTCACTTGCACGACCCTTTTTTACGGGAGGCACATTCACATTACTCACAGAATACAGAAGAACAACTATGCCCAAAGCGGAACTCGAACTCGTAGAGGCAAAGATCACAGAGAAGACACGCTACCCCTATGCCAGAACACCGGGTCATATTATTCTAATATGGTTAAATCAGGACAATTTTTTTTAAGTTTTACTACAACTTCCATCGAAGCCAATTCTCAAACCTTATTCTAAAAAGTAGTTTTATAGAGGCTTACAATGTTGTTTAATTAAATTTCCGAGGATTTCAAGGTCGTATTTTACTCTCAAACTGAGGGCAGAACTTAATTTTGAATTGTACAAATATGATTTACAAAATAATTTCCTTTTTATCATACTGAATTCATGAATGAAATATTAAATATAGAAATATTTAGTTAAGATTTTATATTACTTTTAAATATAATTGTTTTAAGATTAGCTTCTTATAATATTTTCCATTATATTACTCGAGCTCATTTGGTGATATATTCCTGAAAGTTGCTAAGAAATATTTTTAAAAAATTTGGCAAATCGAATTATTTTACTGTTAATAACTATTTAAAATATGATTTCAATATGATTTTCCATTTTCAATTATTTTATTTATTATTAATCATTAAGTATTTTTTATAATTTATAGAGGCACATTTATTAAACAGACAAATTAACACAATTTTAACTGAAAGAAGACACTCATTTTAAAATTTTTAACACAACCATCATGATTTAATTTTAAAAATTATTCCAAGAAACTCTGTTGCCGTACCGAAATTACATTTTCTATACAAAATATCCTCAGATATAAGAACGGAAAAACTGCAAACATTTATGTTAAAGAATAAACTTTTTTCCACATTTGAAAATAACTATTTGTCGTCTTTTCGCAAGCCAGGCACTGCCATTTTGGCAATAAACCTTTTTTTATTATTATTCATTCCATTCCCCATCGTAAAGAACTCAATGCAACTCTCTGCATCCCCAGCCCCGCGGGATCTTGTCATTCAGATCCAATATTCAGAGGCGAACCCAACGACATGCGGGCGATTTCGGAAAATTTAATCTAAGCTTCCACTTCTTTGCTTTATGGCGGTCCATAAGGGTAATTCAATTTTGATTGGATTTTGCGGACGTTGCCCGGGTATACAATGAAGCTCATCATTCTTTTTCGAAATAAGCAGAAAAGTTTCAACCTGAATGTTCCATTTTGGTCACTGATTGTGGAACGTAGAAAACAATGGATTAGGAAGATTGGAAAGTCCAAGGACATGAAAATCTTGATTTGAATATTTGCTAAACACAGAAGGCAGCCAAAGCATATTATACAAATTTATGACCTTCAAATTATCTATCTGGAGATTTACGTGGATTGGACATAGACTAACAATATTCTTGTATTCTAGTAAAGTTTCGATTCTTGTTAATAAAATCCTTTCAAGTTGCTTAAGTAAAGATTTACGTGGATTGATCTTTCTTTAACAGTATATTCTTGTACTCTAATGAAGTTTCGATTCATGTTATTAGAATAAAAACTCAAGTTGCTTATCTAGGGATTTGCGTGGATTGGTCTTTGTCTAACAGTATATTTATACTCTAGGGGAAATCTAGTGAAATTTATACTCTAGGAAATTTCGAATCGTTCATTATTATAGAATTAACTTTCAATTGCTTATCTAGAAATTTATATGGATTTGACTCCATGCAAAAGTATTTTTGCACTCTAGTGAAGTTTTGGGTCATGCTACAAGAATCAACCCTCAAGTGCATTCTTGTCAATACTTGATATAATCAGGAATCAATCTAAACCAAAGATTTACGTAGATTGGATTTTGTCGAACAGCATTCTTGTACTTAGAGTATAATTCAGGAAGATTCAACTCATGTTACAAGAATTTTGTGTTAATATATAATAATACAAAAAGTATTAGTTCCTTCTTTTATAAACACCTATTTAATATTCCCGTAGATGAAAGATCTTTTCTTCAGTTTTGTAGATTGATTTCGATATTTAAATTCATTTTAAGGGAAATTCAATGTATTTAATAATTTCATTAACTATTTCAATGACCTGCAAAATTAATTCATCTTTAATTACTTATAGTTTTAACGCTAATAATCAGAAATTACAGTAAAAAATAGTATCGCAAATATTTGCAATGAAAATTAATAGAAAATCAGAAAAGCAACAGACTGAAAACAACTACCTCCTAACTTACCTACTCCGTTTTGAAAATAATCAGTATTTCAACAGCTATTTCTAAATTTAATAAAACTTTTTAAATTGCAGCAGGATATTCGGGGGATATATTAAATAGTACAAAAATTATAATATTCAGAAAACAAATCCACTTAAGCAAAATCTTCTTTATTGCCGAATGTTGAAAAATAATGCAACAACTATTACAAACAATCCAGGTAGATTGTAAAGCAAAACTATCACAAAACTGAACATATATTAAACATAATTCAAGATTTCATGCAGAAATTTTTTTTTAATCACCCAAGTTTGGTGAGATGAATATTTATTTATTATTAGGGAGCCTTACATCTATTTTCTATTTTCGCAGAATAATTTTAAAGATGTTTAAAATATTTAATCCAGCTAGTAAAAAAAGTTCTTTTCATTGCTTAAAATAATTAAATATAGGCAAAAATTATTTTGAAAATTCATTTGTCTGTTTGTGTGCGCAAATACTAGTTGAGCATCCAGAGTTTTTTTTTTTTTTCGCAAATAAAATAAGTAATGAAAAAAAAATTTTTTTTAGAAAGTTATGATTAAAAATTAACCATCAATAAATTAACCATGAATCACACAATAGATCAGAGAAAAGCAAAATAGATATTCTTCTTCAAAACTAAGACTTTTTTTATATTGGGTGTGTGCGTGTCAACTTTTGAAAGTAAAATGTTTATCACACTGTGAGCCATTGTCATAAAACTTTCAAAATATGTCAGAAAATTTCAAGAGGGCACCAGTCAAATGGTGAAGACATGGTGTCACATTTTATAAGCTTTTATAAGCCACCCAAAAAAAAAATTGCCAACTTAATGGAATTCCTCTGTTCCAGAAATATAACGCAATCTAAAATTGAACCGACGGAACTGAAAAATATAACGTACAGCTTATCTAATAAATAGATGCTGCAGCAAGAATAAACGCATTAAAATCAAAAAACAAGGTAAAACATTTCAGCACTTAGCGAAAAGGAGAAAACGTTGTTTTCCATCCTGAAGGGCGGGCCCGGAGTTTTCTTGGCTTCGAGCAGAAGAAACAAGGGTTAAAAGGACCACGCAGAGAATCAATAGAGGATTAAGCGATCTAAATGAGCTTTCGGCTTCCCTTTCCACTTAGCCATAAGAGCCCGGACGCAGAGCGACTGGATCAACGGAAAAAAGGGGCGCTATTCCGTGCTACTCTCTCAGCTTATAGTCTCCATTTGGGAATTCCGGATAGTTCTTTTCGCTAAATCGATTTTATAGAATTGCTAGTAGCACTTTTAGGATGGATATAAAAACAAAGAAAACAACATTTTATCTTTCATGTATTAGAATGTATGATATTTTGTTGTTATTCAATTCCAATTATTAGTTTATACTCTCCCGATATATATATTTATTAATATACCTTGCTCAAATTCAAGTTCAGATACATTTTTTCAAACTTGTAGAGGATGACAATTAGGGTTAATACAGATTTTTTTTTCAAATTTTAATTAATTAATTCATTAAATTTTAATACTTTGAATAAATTTTTTACCGTTTGTAATGTAATGAAAATTGAAATCAGCAGGTAGTAGCTCAATCGGTAGAATGCAAAGATTTTCAATATCTTTCACTTGAATGTGGAGAATGCGTATTCAATTCTTCGATGAGAAATTATAGACCACCATCAACTTCATAAATTAGAAACTGACAAAAAAAGGAAGCGAATAGTACCAAGTGAAAACAATAATCAAACATCTTGTATTGAAAGAAAAATGTAAAATTGCAAGGAAATTCGCTTTACAATTTGCCACTTAATATTGTGATTATATAGTATGTATAGGCATATTTCTATTAATTGTAATTATTTAATAAAAAGTAACAAAAATAAAAAATTCTTTATTGACCTATGTAGGAATCGACTTAAATCTTTTTACATTACTTATCTTTCTTTTAAGAAATGTAATTGATTAAAATATTTGGAAATATTTTTTCAAAAAAAGAAGGATACATGACCGATGCTAACAGCAAGTGCATTGCTCTCTTAACTAATATTTGAAATTAATTATTGTTTATTGGTATTCAATGTATCGCAGAAAATACTTTTTGCGATATTTCCGACAAAATATGCAACAAGTATATACATATATATATATTATATATACACTGAAGTGACAAAAGTCATGGGATGACTTTTAATATCGAGTCGGTCCTCCTAGAAGTGCAACAACTCGACGTAACATGGAGTCCACAAGTCGTTGGAAGTCCTCTGCAGGAATATTGAGCCATGTTGTCTGTATAGACGTCTATAATTGTGAAAGTGTGGATGGTGCAGGAGTTTGGGCACGAACGGACCTTTCGATGATGTCCCATAAATGCTTGATGGGATTCATATCGGGCGATCTAGGTGGCCAGATCATGCGCTGGAATTGTCCGGAATGTTCTTCAAACCAATCGCGAACAGTTCTGGCCCGGTGACATGGCGCATCCCGGTCATCCATAAAAATCCCATCGTTGTGTGGGTACGTGAAGTCCATGAATGGCTGCAAGTGATCTGCAAGCAGCTGAACATAACCATTTCCAGTCAATGATCGGTTCAGTTGCACCAGAGGACCGAGTCCATGACATGTAAAAACAGCCCACACCATTATGCAGCCACCACCAGCTTGAACAGTGCCCCTTGCTGACAGTTTGGGTCCATGGCTTCGTGGGGTCTGCGCCACACTCGAACTCTACCATCAGCTCGAAACAACTGAAATTGTGACTCATCTGACAACGCCACGGTTTTCCACTGGTCTAGGGACCAGTCGATATGCTCACGAGCCCAGGAGAGTCGCTGCAGGCGATGTTGTGCTGTCAGTAAAGGGACTCGAGTCGGTCTTCTGCTGTCATAGCCCAAGGAAGACAAATTTCGCCGCACAGTCCTATCGGACACGTCCCTCGTACGTCCCACATTGATTCCTGCAGTTATTTGACGAAGTGTTGCGTGTCTACTAACATTGACCATTCTACACAGACGTCGGCGGTCTCGGTCGTTAAGTGCAGTTGGTCGCCCACTGCGCTGTCCATGATGGGATGGGATGCCTGAAATTTCATACTTTCGGCACACTCTTGATACTGTGGATCTCGGAATGTTGAATTCACTAACGATATCCGCAATGGAATGACCCATTCGTCTAGCTCCAACTAACATTCCACGTTCAAAGTCTGTTAATTCTCGTCGTGCCGCCATAAATCACGAAAAACCAGTTCACATGAATAACTTGAGCACAAATGAAAGCTCTGGAAAACGAACTGCGCATTTATACTTTTTCGCTGCGATACTACTGCCATCTGAATATTTGCATATTGCTATCCCATGACTTTTGTCACTTCAGTGTGTGTATATATATATATACAGAGGCAGTATACAAATTATATACAAAAACTATCTTAATTGTCAAAAAATTTGAACTCTAGATCTCGACTAGTCGCTTATGTTCCCATCTTACCAAGTCCGAGAAACATTTTTTAGTATTAAATCAGACATTTTGTCTATCGTGAATTTGATAATTCATAAATATTTTAAATGAGATAAATTTTGGTGTATGGTCTTGCACCAAGTTTATAGATTTCGTTCAAAATTTGAGCGAAATCAATTCATAAAAAAATCTACCTGTTTCTCTGCTCAAGTACATATGAATACTATGAGTACATAACATAAAGAGCTCATTCGGTACGGTAATTTAATATCTAAGAACTCAAATTTTGATCCAAAGCCTTCAAAAGATTGAGTAACGGTCCATTTGTACTTTCACATGAATGGAAATCCGATAACGGGACAATGCTATGACTTAGATTAATGAAAAACTTGTCACTCGTTTTACGTTGGATTGTCATATTAAGTTATAAACTGGTTTTGAAAATGTCTTATCTTAATTAAAATAATATCAGAAAAATTTATATTTAATAAAAAAGTGCATGTTTTTCATACTGTCGATCCGCATAGAAAATATATGCGTGAAAAAAAGTAAAAATGGTACATCATTTGTCAAAGTATTACGTCTTTTAATGCTTTATTTTCTTTCTACGTAGTATAAGTCTTATAATAAAATTTATTTCAAAAAAGAAAGTTCATATAATATATCAATTATTCTATTATAATACAATCGAATCACTGAGCTTAAAACTTAATATTTATGCTTTTTGATGTGCCATAAATAATTTAGAAAATTGATTCATCAACAGAACTGTAGCAATAATAATAATATAATCGAAATTTCTGCATTTTTTTTTAAATTCTCAAACAACATTGATTAATATTAACAGAATAAAACTAATTTTCAAAAATTAAACTTTCTAGCTAATTGTGACACGAAAATGCGTATTTTTTTAAAGAGATACCTTCTTATTTATAGAAAAAAAGGTGTTTTGTACATTAAATGTATGATAATCCGAAATTTGACTTCGATGTTAGTATTTTTTTATTCAATTGTAATTTTAATGATCTCAGATTCTTTAATCATTTAAAATTCTTTTTTATTGTTATTTTGAATGCAATTCCGATTCATAAATCCTTTTTTGTTGACAAATAAAACCTTCTTGAATTATTTAATTAAAGAATATTTGAATTATTTAATTTTGAAAGAGTTTAAAGCGCTTTCAATTTATTAGATAAATAAGCAAGTTTTATTGATTTAGCTCTGGTTCTAAAATGATGCATAAAATTGCGAGAGAAATTCAATAGTAGAATACAAAAAGAACTTCAATAAAAACAATTTTGAGATAGTATTAATTCTAAGCTCAGAGAAAGGATAAACATTTCTGTTGAAGACTCTCATAATTTATTTATGTCTTTTCAATCTTTCACAAAGGAGATGTCCATTTTAATTTTGCATGAAATAAATTTTTTTAAAAAATATTAGTTTCTAAAGAAATAGCTTAAATCTCCTTAACACGTTGTTTAAATTCATAAAAGTAAAACGAGCAAATATGTGAAATATTCCAGAGAAATAAAATATTTGAATTCTGAATTTTTATTTTCAAAGGATTATTATTCAATCGTTAGAATAAATAAATGTTAAAATATACGGAATTATTTAGTTTCTACTGTTTATTTTGCATATTGTTTCTGTTTTATATCACACATTTATTTTTAGAATTCCTTACTGCATTAGGAATAATAAATTTAACCTTCAATTTACATACTTTAATTTAAACGGATATGTGTTTTTTTTAATCTTATTTACTTAAATCGTCTGAAAATTCTGTTTGTCTTGAAAATAAAAAAATGTTCCATCGATTCTATTTAAATTTATTATGCAATTCAAGAAGTCTTTTTTACGTTTTTTTACATTAAACAAAAAAAAATTCAAATTCTTCGGTAAGTTGAAAGGAATTGCTATATTCCAAACGTTATATTTTTGGCTTGGTTTATATATTATAATGAAATACCATTAATAAATTAAGATGCTATAGTAATGATCAGTTAGTTATTCAGCTTTTTTTCTTAAGTTGAAATGGTTATGCTCGTCATTTAGCCGCATTAAAAGGAAAAATCGAGTGTGGATAACTGAATGGTTATAACACTGGACTCGTAGTCAAGAGATCGTGAGTTCGAATACCGGTAGATTTAAAGTTTGTGTACATAATTTTACTTCCATTGTTTCTGTTTTATTTCGTGTTCCAGAAAATTCTGGACATTTCTTTAGTTTACCAAATAAGCTCTGTGGAATTTTCTTATTGTCTCCAGAAAAGTAATCTGGAACTTCCCTTGCTGGTATAAAAGCCAATGAAATCGCAGTCAGTGTTTTCAATTCAGAGTTGAGTTAATGATATAATTCTACTTCCTATGTGATCTTGAGTTCTATCTATGTGAAAATTTCATAACAATGCCCTTTCACAAAAATATCACATTGTTTTTTCAAAATCCAACATAGTTTGGATATAAAAACACTATTATACAATTTTTCATGCATATATATAACTTATCCGGCCAAAAATGTCAAAAAAAGCCAATTGACAGTCAATAGGTTAAATTCATGACGAAGACACGGAAAACTTCAAATCCTGCTTGAACTGACGGCACATTGCGTTCTGATTCTGCTTTCATTGCAAGACAAAAAGCAAAAGGCAATTAGTTATGCCATTCAGAATTTATGAAACTACAAGAATGAGATTTGTCAAAATTTAGCTGAACAAGTATTTATTTTAGTTGCTTGAGATGAATGTAATACAGTAAATACAGTATTGCATTAATAATGCAAAGCATATTAATGCTGGTCAGTGAAAGTTACAGAAATTAGATATTAAAAAGAATGAAAGCAGAATTTTTAAAAAGGTTAAGTTAATTGGAAATCAATTTTATTATTCACTATACAAAACAAGATTAATAAATATATACTTTTATGAAATTAGAAAGTCTTGTTACCATATGCATGTGTATCAGATAATTTGATATACTGGCATATGGTAACAAGTTCTTAATAGGTTAACTGCAAGTTTTTAACAGTATATCAAATAATTTGATAAACTGGCTTCCAGTTTTATATCAAAACAACGATAAAAACAAATTTATGCTATAATATTTCTATATATTCAGTTTAAATATAAAAGACGATATAACAAATATTTCTTCTAAATTAAATGGAATATAATATATTTCATCGTGTCAATTTTCTTTAATATTATATCTTATTATCCCTCCAAAAAACAAAGATTTTTAATCAACATTATGAAATATAAGTTATATTTGTAAAAAACGAATAAAGTTAGTAGAAAGAATAATATATATTATATATATCTACCAATCACACGCCCTTTATTATTGTACACAGTTTACAGCCATTAACTGTAAATATTATTAATCTTATCTCAAAATTAAAATTCAATGTTTCCCGATAAATTCTGCTATGATTTCACATTAAAATACTTAATGAAAATGGCATCACTTATAAAGCAATTATCTAACATATTGAATTGTTACATTGTAGGATCCAAGGGCCATGAAAGTCAGATTACGTTATTCTGCGCCAAATACGCTGAATACTCAAATGTCAAACAAATGATGATAATGGAGCAATCAAACATTGTGTTAACTTTATAATGCTCAAACAAAAGATTGCGTTTGGCAGCAAAAAAGAAATAAAAGGTAACATTAACTATTCTCCAACTGCATGCAAGAATAATTAGGGAAATGTTACGTTATTACGAATAGAAATAAAGAGGCAATTCGAGATAATTTTTAAGAATGAGAATTTGAATACCAACTTATAGAATATTCTATTTCATATAGTCCAATTTATAGAGTACAATACACTCTTCAGAATCCGGCCTAATGAGGCGGAAGGCCATGTGGGATAATAATAAAACCGGGTAGGTCAGAATTTTATGAACTCATTTCTTGAAATCCATCAATACCAGGAAACAAATTTTTCACACCAAAACTCACTGTTATAATACGTGTTTTCTCATGGCTTACTGAGTATTAAGTCCTCCATTTATCTCAATGTGAACGCCGCCCTAGCTCGGTGAATCATTAAAAGCAATTGCTGGTGACGTGTGGAATTAAAATAGAAGGGTCTGCACAGGTAATTTATATATTGCACTAAACATTTCAAAAACTTGTTTGAGGAAAAGTGTTAAAAGATATAAACTGTTTACCCTTTTACATAAATTATGCAATGCTCAACAATGCCTGAAACTTAAACAATATATTAACGTAAATCGTAGGCCTGGTTCTTAAGAAAATTGGCACAAACTAATTTTATTTTTCACTGATAAATGCTTATACAGATATGAAAAAGTAACCCTAAGATGTCAAAATTTATAATTTTTAGGTAGTGAAAAAGTCCTTAACAGACGTTTAAATAGTCGTTTTGCCTTTCTCTGATAATTACAATTAAGGGAAATCAAGTTGGGTAGAATTCCCAGAACCGGATATTCGGGTGTGTACTGTATAATTAAGTATTTTAATAGATTTTTTGCCATATGTTGGAGGAAAATTAGATAAATACGATTGTAATATTAATTAAAGCACCGTCAACAGTTATAGGGAATAATTCTATCAACCAAAAATATAATCAATCTAGATATATTTTCATTCATTACCAATTATTTACAATAGTTATAGATTACTAAAATTATATCATCAATTATTTACTAGAGTCGTTGTTTACCAAATATTTACCATAGTCATAGATTATTATCATATTACCAATTATTTATCAGCCAAAAAAATCAATTTTTCGACTGAGTAAAAGTCAAAAATTCATTTTAAATAAAAGCAAATTTAATGACAAAAACAATGGCATTTTTAAAGCACTAAAACACATTAAAAAGTTTAATGATTTCTGAGTGCTTTAAAAAGGCTTTTGTGTCCCTGTCACTGAAGACAAGTCCGAACTCGAAACTCCATTACATCTTAAGCTTGTTCTTAAGAACAATAAATGCATAACAAAGCACCAACAATTCCTTAAAGGTATTAGCCACCAGGAATCCGGATTAGCTTTTGCTATAGAGGGGAAATGGTAGTGAAAACAAGAGCTAGAAAGGTAGAACACATTAAGTGTCGTGTACTCCACCATTGTGCTCATTAATCCTGGTTAAGGAGGACAGATGAACAACTCATTTCAACCATCTAAGGCCTCTCTATTAGCCAGGGAAGAAAAAAGAAGTGGATAAACAAAAATAAGATCTCCCCCTCGTTCTTTGTGAAGGTAACTAGGAGCAGAAAAAAATGATCTTTGCTCTCATTGTATTGGTAACAGCAAAAAAAATAGCGGAGACGCCTAAAGAGAGAACGGGCGGAACAGATAATAAAAAACAGACTATTCGAATAGAGGTATTAATGTAGAACGTTTTCCAAGGAAGCAAAAGAATGGATGTATGTCTGCGCTGTAGAAACAATGACGATAATTAATGTAAAAAAACTCAAATGGATATTTTTAATTGCTTTATTCGGCTCGCAAGTAAAATAATAATAAAGAAAAGTCTTGAGACTTCTGGAATTTCCGAAAGCATATCACTGTCTTGTTTGTAAGAAATGAAATTTAATAATCTATTTAAAACTGAATATTATTAGTGACACTTGGTAGTATTTATTTAGTTATTCAATTAAAATTGGTTCATTCAGATGCTACTTTACTGCTCGTTGCTACTTACTTGGTTATAATATCATACTTGGTATTACTCAGATATATTTGTTATTACTTACTCGGTATACATCTTCGAGTATACCGAGAGTCCTCATCTTCGAGTACTTCCTCATTCTTTTTCGAGTACTTTGAGTATTGGATATTATTAATCGGTTATGCTCAGTATTATTTACTCGGTAATATTGTTATACTTGATATAACCGAATGCTACTCAATATCATTTACTCGAGAAACAGAAATATCACATAATTATGAAGACACGTAGCCTAAAAGGAGATAAATTTGGAATTTCACTTTCTTTTTACACGAGAGGACACGATTAATACAGACGGAGAAACAATGAAACGTTTCCGTTTACATCACACCGCAAGAGAAAAGTATTAATTTTTTATTTGATTTATACTTTCACTAAAAGATGAGGAAAATGTGGGAGTTAGGGATTTTTATTCCTTCTCTCGAATCGTTGAAAATGTTTTAGCGTATGTGTTAGAAATAATTAAATAAAAAAGTGGCAACCGCATAAAAAATGAAAGAAAATTTTACAATACAAAAATTTGATGTAGTGTAAGAAAAATGAAATTATTTAAGATATAAATTAAACTAAGAAATATCTTTACATACACATATTAATTACTATATTTCACATGGATAGCATGTAGAACAATAATTAAGTCAGCAGAAGTTCGTGATACGCATTAAGCATATTGCCAGAAATAGACTGAAAATTTTACAGAAGCATGAGTGTTAAGTTATAGTTAAAAATGTGATGAACATCTAACATTACTTTAAAGTTAATCTATCCAGCGGCAACAAGATCATGTGGATTGAATGTATTATCAATAATACAGGTATACAATACATTCTATGTGCATAGTTTTTTTTTTAAATCATAAGAAGCTAACTTTAAAAAAAATGAAAGAAATTTTGTTATAGAAACTTTTTATATTTTGTTTTACATTAATAAACAATTATTTACTTATATGTATCGGGCTTATTTTCTCAAACAAAAAAGAATTAAAAATTTATGATTTAGGACTTCAATTATTGGGCGTATGGGCATTTTAGTTCTAATATCATTTTTGACTCTAATCTATGGACTTTGGAAAACAATTAATTCATTTAGTTAGTAATATCTGAGAACGGCTTCTTATAGTTCTTAAAGTTTAAAAAAAAAGAATAAAATAGTTCATTCAACCCTTATTAAGAATTTTGCATAAAATATGTATAGCGACGTACAAAATGGTAAAAAAATTATTTAGAAAAAAATCATATCCATAAAATGCTATTTATTTTATTCAATGGATAACAATTTTAATTTTTAAAATATCTACGATTCCTTACATATTTTCATATACGCAACAAAAGTTTCCGTGACAATAAAAATTTGCTTCCAAATAACAAATTTTTATTGTATGGAGGAAAAAAAGTTCAAAGCAATTACACTCTGTATATATGCGCTCAAAAAAATATTCGACCTTCAAAATAGTAATTAAGGATTTTTAAGACTTACCAAATAATTACTTTTTAAAAAGTAATCATTACTTATTTTCAAGTTGTGCATTTGCGGCGGCAAGAACACAGCACATTTGCATTAAAAAGAAATCCGTTAATTTCACAAAATAAAAAGAAGAATAGGAACTACTTAAAAACCAAAATCTTTCTTTGTTCACCTGAAAATAAGTAAGTTTTTTTATGCATATGCAAAACATAAAAGAATACCGAATTTACTCTTGGTACTCAATAAAGTGGAAAGATATTCTGTTTTCACCAAGTTTTTTAGCGATTTTTTTTTTTTTTTGCTAAAATGCACTTTGGAAAGATAATTTTATTTGAATTTTTGAACACATGTTAATTAATTTTCAAACCTTTATTTACTTTCCGCTTCAGAGAATGGATTTTTACCAAATTAACTTCAACGAAGAAAAAAAAAACGAAAAATCTTTCATTTATTCTAGAGTAAATGGGTTAAAAAAATTACTTATCTTTATTCAAAGACAATTCACTAGTTTAAAAATACAAAACTGATTATTTTGTTATGTGTTTTGAGACAAGCGAAAACTATACCTAACGTAATGAAATTAAGAAGTTACTAGATTAGCTCTTTAGAGATAAAAAAACATTATTAATAATAAAAAATACAGTAATAGGGAAACATCTAAAAAAGATGACTTTTTAAGATGCAAATCCATCAGAGCTACATTCCAGTCTTTTCTCCAACCCCCGTGTCCCTTGATTCACTTCCCTACTGCTATACATTCATGCAGTCTTCATGCAAACAAGCATTTAACAATATTATATTACTGACTTTGATTGGCTTAATGTCAAATAGAATGCAAGTAAAAATAAAATCTAAGAACGCAAATTTCAAGTTATCATATGACAACATTATTTTTAAGTCATTATTTGTATTAATTAATTTCAGTCATTAACCAGTTTATGCCAATTGGCAAAAATCACGAGGATTCTCTATCGGTCTTAATGCTTAAAAAATAATAAATTCCACATAAAGTCTCACAGGAGTGAGAGTCAAGATCACAGTCCCCCTTATACAAGGTCCAAGTTCGGTTATATATATATATATATATATATATATATTCTATTTCCAAATGATAAACTATTCACCAATAAATTCTTAAACATATTAATTTATATAGAATTTTTATGTAAATAATATTTTTGTAAACACGAACTGCCGTTTTCTGATTTCTGTTATCACAAAACAGTCTCATATTGGATTAATCTTAGAATAGGAATCAAATCGTTTAATGTTTCCTATTTGAGAATAAATGAAGTGATATTTCCCCATTTAAGGAAAGAGAAAATACTTTTTATCAAAACTGCTATTCAAAGTGAATGAAGTTTTCTTGAACAAATTATAAAAACTAAATTATTTAATTTCCTCCAAAAAAAATTATATGCCAAGAAAATAGCAGCTATAATTTAATAGTTCTACGTCAATCGTTTAAAAACGAATCTGCTCACAAAGAAGCACACGTAATAATATTGCAATGCTGGTAATAGTATGTCAGCTTTTTGAAAACGCATCTTCTTTCAAAGAAGCATGCATAATAATGCAATTCTGGTAAAAGCAGGTAAAAAATACATGCGATTAAATTTTATTTATGAATATTGCCATTTATGCTTTATTCATTGTCGACGCGATTTCGAACTTCAGTTGTTCATTGCCTACGTTATTTCGAGTTTCAATTATTCAAAACCTCCTAACGAAAATAGAATCATGTTCTCACTTTATAAAAAGCCTTAAATTAATGTAATGATATTTGTATTTTTTTGCATATCATTTTTACTTTTTTATATAAATAGAGAAAATATTGTAATTGTTATTGCAGTCGAAATTTTGGCAGGTGTCCTCGTGAAGGTGTTGACTACCATGTTACCCATATTTGAGTGGTATATTTAAATAATATGATAGTAAAACAAAAAATAATACGATAGATAAACCTCTTACAATGTGTTTTTTACATGATAATCAATCAGAGCTTCGTTTGCCCTTTTTCCCCCTCCCGCGCAATCAATATTCCTTCATGCAAATAAGTTTTTATCAATCATGTTACTGATTTATGTCAGTTTAATATAAAAGACGTGAATTAACCCTTAGCACTCTGATGACACCTCTCAGTCACCAGTGACGCTTTATTTATTTATACTTCACCTTTGTTTGTTAAAAATGTCTACAAAATGGTAAAAAGACATAGATTAATTTTTCGCAGCAATTCAACTTAAAGCAATTATATATTAATTTATTTTTTTGGAACAATAAACAAGTTCTTATATTAAATGCAAAGTTATGCATCTAACTACTTTTCAGAGTGCAAAGAGTTAAAGTAATGATATTTGTAAGAATTTTTTTTTATTTAAAATCTTATATCATTTTTATTTTGTCGTATATAAAGAGAAAATATGGTAATCGTTACAATATTCGTTTTGAAATGTTTCCAAGTCTCCATTAATGCGTTGACTACCATGCCATACCTCTTCGAATAACAGCAAAAATTCTCATTCAATATAGTTTCTGTGAGTAGAACACTGCTATGTTTAGTTTATATCTCCTTGTTTTAACACGATGCTCATCATATGAATCACCTGTGATTCCCACTTTTTACTTAATTATTCTCTTTTCTACTACAATTAAGAGATTGGAAAGGAGCAACCATCTTATTAGATACTGGTTGGAATCACAGGTATGAGTGATATCAGTAAACTTGTTAAAGATTTCCTTAAATCTGAAAAAAAGATTTTAGAATTATTATCCGTTGCATTATCTGTCTGCGATGATGATTATAGCTCAAAAGCCATTCGAGCCAGAGGAAAGAAATTTGGTATGAGGCTCATACATCAAATTTAAAGACATCAAATTTAAATTTAATTTTTTACATCAAATTTATAAATCAAACTGTGAACGAAATCCATTAGTAAGAAATTTTTCTATCTTTCCAAGTTACAATAGGACACAATAGCTATAAAATCTGAAAATTAAGGTATACAATTTAATTCCAGATTTAATATTTAAAATATAGGTTTATGTCAAGTTTTGAACCGAAATCCTCAGATGTACTAACTAAGCTAACGGAAAAGCAAGAATATTGATAGTAATAAGATTCATACGTCTGGAGTTTTTTGAAGCGAGGATTATCGTCGGAGTTTGGAAAAGGGGCATTTTAAAATTAATAGTCATCAAAAATAACGATTAATTTTAAAAAAATTAATACTAGCCAGACTTTGAACCAAATGCATTAACTAAACTATCCAGAGGGCCATAATACTGATACTATCAAAAACGACAAACTAGAGCTTTTAGGATCGGAGATTATCCTCGAACTTTGGAAAACGACAATTTTAAAATAAATAGTTAATATTACTTATTAATAATAGCTATTAATATTAACAAAATACTTAAAAACGTTGATTTATGTCAAATTTTGAACCATATTCGTAACATGTACTAACTAATTTAACCAAGAAATCGGAATAAGGATGCTAATAAGATTCAAAAATTTAGAGCTTTTAAAATTGATTATTGTCGTCGAACTTTAGAAAATGTGATATTTAAAATTAACAATTTCTATTTTTTTATTAATATTAATGCTTCCTAGCCAAGTAGTCAGATTTAAAATTGGTTAACTAACTTCTTAATGAGTATTGTAATATTTACTTAATTAAAATTATTAAAACTCAAAATCCAAGTCAAATTACAAAATGAAGCGAATTTTTAAAATGTAATAAAAAAAACCAATAAAAATGAGGAATTGGGTCACAGAAGTGTTTATAAAATATGTTCCAAAACAACTTGGAAGATAAACTGAATACAAGTACGAAATCGTTCTAACAAAACTCATTTCGGAAAACTTCTTGAAGCAGTACTAACAATTAAAATGTCCCGTTCTTTATTCCAAGTTAATTCTAACTATGAACTCCGGATAAAAAGAATCACAAAAGCTAGTTCAAAAAAAGAATTCAAGTAAAAATTCATTCTTGTCATTAAAGGTAAAAATCTGTCTTTCGATTATCCGGACAGACTTCCCGACACACAAGGAGCAGGCTTTAATGATAAAATAACTTTTTTTTTTTATTTTCTTGAGCAAAGAGGAAGAAGGCCAAATAAATTTTGAAGGAGCCCAATTTTTGAGATGAAGCCATTAAAAGGGATAAAAATTCTTCCTAATGATCTCGTTATGCGACTCATTTTATGAGTCAAGTAATCGCTCACAAACGAATTTCAGAATGAGAGAAAAAATTTTTTAAAGGAAATTAAAAACGAACTAAAAGTCACAACCAGAAAGAGTATACTTATGGAGAACTTAGTGAAGGGGAGAACCGGTTTTTATTTGAACGAGTATAAAAAGTTTTGCATATGTAATAGAGGATTGAAACACACTACATAAAAATTCTAAAGATGACATTCTAAGGAGTGATAATTTAAAACAAATGAAGCCATTAAAACCAAGCAATAAAAAAGTAATTCAGAACAAAAAAATATATTTTTCTTTTAGCCTGTAATACACATTACGGGCCGCCTATGTCAAATTTGCAAGTTTAACCTGACAAAATACGAGGGCTGACACTTTAATATTTGAAAACTGCTGTAAAAATCCAAGCAACCAAACTAAATGATGTCACGTATATCACATGTTAGCTACATACCTATCTTACCTCTCATCAAAAAGACTCGTCCTTCCTGCGTCCCGCGCATGCGGAGTGACGCAAAGAACTGATACTTGTATTAGCTTGCAATAAGTGTAAGTAAGTGTTGTCAAGATGTTTTCAAAACAAAAACAACGAAATTGGATAAAAATTGAATGTGCAGCAATAGAGGTTGTACCGCAGTATCAATACATTGGACGAGATTTGGGCCAAATCGTACCAGATAAAATTGAACCGCCAATCAAACGAATAGCGTCATTACGGGTCGCGAAGGTGTTCGAAATTTCTTCAGAACAACAGCAATATGAAAGTTATACCAATTGTCGTATATGATTACGATGGTGTCAATGGTGTGATCCAAAAGCATAATGTTTCCCCACATCAGACCGTCCAGAGATTCTTGCGGTGGTAGACCGGTCCATTCGAACTATCAATTGAACAAGCTCTGCTGAAGATGTTCTGCAACTTCCACATTTTTGGAAATGGCTTGTACACAATGCTAGCGACTATATTGAAGGATTGTACAGCATGGAGATATGAATCTCTTTTGAATTCTATGTAAATAAATAATACGAAAGTACGTCGTTTGGCATCTCAAATGATTATTCGAATTATTCAGCAGGAAAGATGAAGAAAAAAACCAAAATTACCGTTAGAGTATTTTCAGTATCACAATTATCTATCTTTATACTGCTATGACACTTCAACTTGTAAAAACAAAAGTTTTAAGCATCATCATGCTTCAAAACATTAAAAAAGTTCTTAGTTATTTGCATGTTTTTTCAAGAAACTTGGTTTTCAAACGCACCCGTTTCAGTGTTTTTTTTTTTTTTTCATCGGAATTCTTTAGATCATGCTTTGAATTCCTAACTGTGAATTACAGGCTAGTCATGCACAGTCCACCTACTGAAATAAATTTTCAAGGCCTTGTTATCTGTAATGATATACTAGTTGAAGCATAAAAAATAAAAATCATTGCTTTATATTGAGTCAAACTTTTAGAGTTGATCACCATAAATACTGCAGCATACTGAATAAGGGAGAAAAAACAAACCAAGTTGAAAATTTGATTTTTTTTTTTTTTTTTTTGCATTTATATAAAAGTTTGTTAGTCAGACAGCAAAGAATTAGAAAGGATACCAATATTTTTTTCAAAAAAAAAGATAAACTAAATATTTCAGCTATGAATTAGCTTTATTTGATTAAGAGATTTCAAACAATCGTTAAGTTTGAAATAATATTTTTGGAATCTCTATTCAAATCAAACGATATTTTTTGGGTTCCATTAGGTATGAGTTATACAAAGGGGAAAATTGATAAAAATCTTTAAATTGATATTTTTGTTATTTTTTCAAAAAAAAAAATCCTTTTTTGGAGTCTAGAGAAAGCAGAATAGCCGAAAAATGCTTGCAAGTACTTAATTTTTTATGTCAACATTTCCAGGCGGTAAAAACATATGTTAAGCATTAATCCACGATTACAGATGGTATAGAAATTATCAGCCTTACGAGAAAAAAATGAAAATTAAATTGAAAGTTAAAATCTTACTTAAATTATTGTCATTAAAAACGCGTTTTTCAATAGCACATGTCACGCACATGGCTCTGGTGAAAACAACTATTTAATGGTTTTTGAGAATTGATAGCCATGACGAAAGATTTCCTTTTTGTTGAAATTTAAACTTCGACACTCTTTAAAAAGCAACCAATCAGAATATTCGCCAAACTGGATACTTAGCATTATTAAATCTATCGATTAACCAGCAACTTTAAAGAGTGAGGTGACAGTTAAGTAACAAGACAAATTAAGCAATACAGAAAATAATTTATAAATATCACTACTAAGTAACATAGAAGCCATGATGTCTTATAAATAAATATTACACAAAAATAGCATTATCTTTCAAGTTATTTTAAACTTAATGGATTGAACATAAGAATTTTTCGTTTCAAAATAAAAAAATTATAAAACTTCGATCCAGTTTGCCGAGTTTTTATGCCAGATCAAGGCTATATATTTATAATCGAACTCAATTAATATTATAAACACAGTATTTGAAGAAATTTTTGATTTAAAATTTAAAAAGATACATTTGGATGTACCAAATCAATATGACAGCTCGAATATTTAAATCTTTTAACATTCTCATCATAAGTGAAATGTAGAATTACTTTTCAATAATAATATCTATTGAAAAGACATAGTTTCTCAAAAGGTTAGGAGTAATTTTGTGAAAGTAAATTAAATTTATCATTATAAAAAAGAAAATACAAAAACTCCATGTATTTTGAATTAATGTTTTTGCATTTTAATACCACGAGAAAGAGTTTCATAGAAGACTATGTTCGTTTAGAAACAACAAACATAAAATACATCTGTTTTTCTTAAACCAGAAAAAGATTTTCAATTTGATACTCGCTATCCACAATTTATGTAACCATAACATGAAGGTTAAGCCTCTAATAAGCAGGTGAATTCAGGCAATGTTTTTGAAAACAGTTGTTGAGGTTCCCAGCGAATATTTATTCCATGTTACACAACCCAAAACACTCTTCCTCTAACATCTTAAACACACAAAAATAGATTTGACAACGATGAATAATTTCACATACGCAAAGTTTTAGACAAAATGCTCAATTGAGATCGTAGTTATGAAAAATGCATTAGTAAATTTTACTGAATAAATAAATTTTGAAAAAAAATCGTTTTTACTATTACAAAAACAACTGCATTAGATTTTAAGTCTTAAATTTTTTCTGATAAAAGAGCTATTTTCTACTTTTTATTGTATTAATTAAAACAAATTTATATATATTTTTAAAATTATTTTCAGTATTTTATTACTTAGGATGGAATATCTCAATCCATTATCATGCAGATTGTGACTTTTTATAATCAGTGATTCTTAAACTCGATAACAGATGGTGCCTCTAGTATGCAATCCAAATTTAATTAACTATCTGAAAAATTCTGCATAATCATAACAAGTTACATATAGGCCAATATTTCTGCGTTTTTAATGCATTAGGATGAAACTAAAAAATCGATTATTCCATTGTAATAAATTGGAAACAAACTAAGTAAAAGTGTATAATTAATGAAAGATAAACAAAAATATTCTCTCCAATCTTTTAGGAGCAGCGATCTGAATCAGTAGCATTAACTGTATAGTTTTCTCAATATCTCTCTGGCATGATATCCTAAAACCAATGTACTAAAGGCTTAACTAACAATCATAGAAAACTACAAAGTATGATGTTCGGCTCACGATTCCTATTGAAATTCGATTTAGTGTAATGATAGATAAAAGAGTATCGACTAACAAACCTACTAAAAATGAAATAATAACTAAGAGGGATTTTTTTCCTTCAGATTTCCGTCAAAATTTAAACTGACATACCTTATGATGGCGTAATTTTAAAAAAAAGCGTGCAAAACAGTGAAGGCTGAAATAAGGCACTTACCTAGAAAGAAAGAAAATAATCATTAATTGCATTATAAAAATAAAATCAAAGAAATGTTTTAAAAAATAAGATACATTAAAGAAGTAATGTTCAATAACAAGTGGGTAGAAAAAGATACTTTATGCTTTTTACAGTAAATTCTTAATTGTTCAGAACTCCACTCTATTAACTTCAAACTGGAATTCTGTCATTAGTTTTTGTTATTCAAACCGATTCTAAAAAGCTCGACGGCATTTTTGAATATTTTTTTATAAACTCTACAATCATAAAAGAAGTCAAAATTGTTATTGATGCCAGTTTTCGCTTTGCAAAAACTTGTAAATAGTAACAGGAAGAGGATATTTGGACACAAGGTGTTTACAAGAAAAAAAAAGGTAGAAATACTATTCCATTCTTAAACATTTTAAGAGATGCTAGAAAATTCATGTAATTTTATGTTTAAAAAAGGACACAATAACTGTGTAAGAAAGTTTCGTGTTGTTGAGTAGAGGAAAAAAGGATTTTTTTTAACATCTTTACATCAAGGGCAAAAGCAATGAAAATTCCAATTATCTTATCAAAACTAATTAACACTTCAAAAAGGCATAAAATATTTAATATCTGTTAAAAGACTTTTTAAAATATTGATACATGTTAGACTTCTGGGTTTTATAAAACATATTTAAAATAAATAGGTTAAAAAAAATCTTATCGAAAGGCAAAAAGTTGAGATTTAAAATGCAATAGCTCTTAAATTAATTTTCGATTATTTGAAGTGATTAAGGTCGATTAAACTCGAATTAACCAGCATTTACAGTATATAAATTGACACTTTTCGAGATATCAATTTATGCATATATGTGAACATAAGTTTGCAGAGGCATGACCGAAAAGAAGAAACTTTTGAAATTTAACTTTGATTTATTTCACCTCGGGAGGCATAATTTCTACAAGAAAGGAGCAATTATAAAAGAATGTCTGTTAACATCACGATACAGGAGCAAAAATCAGAATTTTTCCCTTTAATGGTTTTATTAGGAGATTCCGATAGGAACTTTGTTGACATGCGTCGAATTAAGAAACGAGATCTTAGATATTTTTTTAAAAACACTTCCATGGGTGCTTATTCGTTTCTGCTCGGGGCGTAAAAGAAAAAGATTTTTTTAGAGAGCGTATTGGATAAATTAAATTAAAAAAATGGATTTGGATCGAAAAAAAAGAGAAAATTTTACAATAAATTAGCAGGGAAGTTAATTAAGAATTAAATTAAAACGTGCGCGCGTGTATGAATATGTTTGAGCAATTGTGTGGCTAAATAGAATAAATAAGTTAAATTTAAAAATTTGATTTATTTCGTTGCGGGAAGCATTTTAAACACAAGACGCGATGATAAAATTGACATATGTTTAATTAGAAACTATGTTCAAAGAATATGTTAAAACACGTCAGTCTACGTCACGAACAAGAGCAGAAGAGATCCGTTCAGTGGTTTTTCTTTGAGATTTTGGTGGGAATTTCTTAGACTCTTATCGATTTAAGTAAGGGTGTTTTAGGTATTTTTAAAAGAACTTTGTAAGCAATAAGAAATTTTGTCTTAATCCGGCTCATATCAGCTTCCTTCTAAACTGTTCTCTTGTTTCCTGATCCAATTACGCCTTTTTTACTTGATCGATGCTACACGGCCTCTGGGATTGCTGAAAGTGGCAAGTGCCAGCGCTCCGGGTGAAGGGATAGAAACTTGTCGACCTAAACAAATTCTTTAAAAAGATACCTATTACTCCATTGCCTAAACAGACACGAGAAAATAAATCACCATCAGAATATTATTGTATTTAATCATAGGATAAATATTTCCCTCGCTCTTTCGGTCTTGTGTCGCGTTGTGGATTGACGCTTCTCGTTTCTACCTGCTTGTAAATAAATTATGCCTCCAGTGATATTTAGTTATATTAAAACCTCGTTTCAAAGCAACATTAGGGCTATTTTGCGACAAACCTAGTAATTGGGAACCGTAGTCTGAAGACGAGAACGACATCTGAGTGGCATCCCCTCTCTACACCACGCCACGCCAACAGCAGGACGTTTGGTCTAGCAGATTTAACATGCAATAAACCCGCTTACTCGACGGTTCTTCGGTAAAATCGGGTCTTGAACCTAAAGCCCTAAGCCGAGACCTGACAACCAGGCCACCACAGCCCCATTTCCAAGGATGGAATGAAGCGAAATTTTGAAAATTACAAAAGTGTCTTCTCTGCTTGGCCACGACTCTGCTTTCAAAAATACATGTTTTTACATTAGATACGTATTTCGATTGTATAAAATAAATTTATCAATTAGTAAATACGAATATAGCATGAAACTTTCCCACCTTGCCATTTCACACTTATTCATCCAGGGTGTTAACAGATTTTAGTCTGTATATTCTGAATCAAAACTTCATAAACTATATATTTTGAAATGTATGCAATCAGTATAATTTGTGATTCCCTGTTCGAACATTGCCTTTATTATGCCTTCATCACATACCGAATGAGGTATTTAACTTCTTGGAATCAGACATTTCGCATCCAATTCTCAACCATGGTCATTAAGCATCAGCAGAAAGAGAACAGTCCGAATAATATCTTAACTCTCTTTCCTCATTTACTGCCAAGGGTTATAATACAGTCCGATCGCATGCATATTCGGCGTATGCGACGACACCTCCATTATGCAAATGGAACAACCCAAATGGATCATTAAAATATAAAGTTTTGGGAAGATACAAAAGACCGCCAAGGGGGAGAGAGGGAGTTGATGCATGTTAAATCATTAATGCGAAGGGTGGTCGGTGTCATAAACGAGAATGGATGAGAGGATTTTCTCAAAGAATTTTGAAGCGAATTGGAATTTTGCACCGGGTATTAAATGAAATCGAGAACGGTGGCATGGCGGTTTGATTTCTCAGTTCTTTCCAAGGGGTGAGGGTGGGGGTGGTATTCGATTATTAATCAGGAATGCCACTTCGAAATCTGACAGAAGAGATATCGATGCAATCTATTTTAGAATGGTATTATTAGATGCAAGAAAACTCATTTCGAAGTGAATTCAAAGATTCTTGAAAACTATTAAATATTGCCGGGTTTATGAATCTCCACAAATATGGCAGGCATTAAAATGAATTTTGAAGAATTGCTCAGTTATTAGAAATGCTTGGATTAAAACTCGATTGGATTTTAAGTTATTCCTTTATTAATGAGTTATTAAATCTTCAAATTAATCCTAGATTTAATCCATAGAAACATATTATTAGTAAAGAACTCGAATATGAGACAAGATGGATTTCATTTCTGGACTTTCCGAGTTAAATCACATGGGATTTTTAGATATCTTTTAAAATGAACCCTGAATAAATTTCGCTTAAACTAAATTAAAATTTCATATTTTCCAATATCGGCAAATTAAAAAATCCGCTTATATTCGAAAATTAAATAATGTACAGAATAATGTAGTTAGAGAGGTAAAATTCGGAGCACATGCTTGAAATGATACGGGTTTTTATCAAAAGCAAAAACAACTAGTAGATGGCTCGTTATATGATAACAAAAACAATCATTAGAATAACAATTGATTTTTTCCAAAGACTAGGTTCTTTACATCAAATACTCAACATGTCAACCGTTATCCACCACCAATACCTGCAGCTGAGAAACAATATTGTAAACAGCACTATACAGCGAAACTGTTAGTGTGCTGAAAAATTACCGCCAAATGTTATCTTTTGGCATCCCAACCGCAGTAGACTCGCGACTTCAGGAAACCTCACAACAGATGTCGTGCAATGTTTCCAAGACATTTCTAGGATTTTCGGCAGCCCAAATTCTGCAGTTGTGGGAGTTGACAACCTCTTGGAGTATGATATGGGCTTCTTCGGTCCACAACACGTAATAAATAATTTATTAAATATTAACTTTAAAAATCATTAGAAATCTGATTAAAATCAAGTTCAACCAATTTTCCAGACGAGTTAGCTAGACGCCAAAGCCCGCAAGTAAGGAATGGTAATGCTATGATTTAATTGGAAGATACTTTTTAGGATTATTTTTAAGTTAAATATTTCTGTAATTAAGCACCGAAAACAAGAATTGAAAAAATAAACGATTGAATTATCTTAGAAAAAATTTGCAGGAGCAACCCTGAAATTCCAGATTGTTTAAATATATGATATAAGCAATGCCATTTAAATGAAGAAATATAAAATTTAAGCCAAACATCAAGCATTCTATCAAACATATCTTTCTTCAACAAATAAACCAGTAAATCCTTTCAAAAAGCAAAAACCTAATTTTGCAAAAAATTTACCAGCTGATGTAAGCTGTTACAAAGATAACATACTAACAATTTGTCTATGTTGTATATAACACACGATACCTTGTCTTCCACTAGCTGTTAAGTATAGCTGTAACAGAACAAAAACTGGAGACGTGAAATAAGATAACAGTTGTATGTAATAGATGGAGGTAGAGGAAGGAGGAGTTAAGAAAGAATTTCACACAGAAAAAGAGGGGGAATAGCAAAATATAAATCTTAATCCTGAATTTCCACGAAGAGGGGAAGGCTCAGTGCTGCTTAAGAATAAATTCCTTTTGGTATCAATTTTTCACTCAAATTTAGAAGAATACCAATGTCTTCAGACCTCTCTTTTGTAAGGTTTCACCCTGAAACGTTAGTGATACGCCCACTTTCGTTCGAAAAATCGACCCCGATCGGAGTCGGGGCTCGCCTTTTCGATGTTCTTAAAATGGGAGGAGGGTTTAGTGCTCCAGAGAAACTCTTGTAAACCCCCGACAACCCTGTCCATTGCGATTGGCATTTTTCAAGTCCGACAGGATAATAAGTGCTTTCAGACGCCCATTCGATGTTCTTCGAGCAATTTGAGGCACCTTCAGGAAGTTCGAACATCCTCACTTCTAGAAATCATTTAATAGCAAAAATTCCGGATAAAGTTTGACCTACACTCTTACTCAGTAAAAATTCTCCATTGAATTTTTAATTACATTAACCGAATGAGCTTTAATTTTTTAATGAGAAAAGAATCAATCAATAACTAGTGCAAATTGAGCGTTGCGGAAACAACCAACAGATGTTTTCAAAAATCATGAAAGCACCTATAAAATCTGCATTACTTGGATGTACTCCGCCATTTGAAGGGCAGCAAAAATTTTTTCTTCCAAGCATGTATTTTTTGATAATATTTAAAGGTAACTATTTTGCAACGTATTCTTTTTTTTTCTCCTTCTGGTTAACTAATGTTTAAAATCTGAGCAATAATAAATTATACGAATTTTATTATTATTTATCAATTAATCATTCGCAATAGGGATAAAATGTATTTTAGGAGAGATTTTAGTAATTTATGATCAATTAATTTTTTGAAAAAACTTTGAAATTGCTTATTTTTTACTTTAGAGGTTTATAATTAGTTATTTCGTAGAATAACTTGGTTAAGTAGGAAAGTTTTCATCTATTATATACTTGAACTGATTTGTCATTTCATCAAATACTTAGTTATTCTATGAAACAAATGAATTGTACACTTTAACGGCAACATATATACGAACATTTTTCTGCTTAAATTTTAATAGTAGTTCAGAGATTTCAGTCTATAAAATGAAGCTGCTGAAAATCAACCTAAATATCTGAATCAATGTTTTAATCAAATCTCCTACAGTTGAAAAGGCAAATGTTCCTTTCCATTAAGTATTATTGCGAATGTTAGAATCATTTGAATTTAATCCACTGTTTGATCTTTGGAGAAACCCAGTTTATAGTGGAAGAGAATGTTCCTTATAGTGTTGTCTTGTTTCAATTTGTCAATTCAAAATGAAAAGTAATAAACAATTTAATGCAAGGATGAAATGGTTTAACGCAAGAAAACCACTTTTGCCCTGTAACGAAACGCTGACACAATCAAATAGCTTGTTGGAAATGATCGGAATTTCCCTAGACTCTTTGGTAAAATAAATCGAATTGCAAACAGATTATAAAAGTTGTAAAAATCCTTCAAACATTAAAAAGTAATTCGACACTTGAAGTAGAACTCTGTTGACGAAAGTCCAGCATGTTACAAACAATCAAGCACCCAATGATTGAAATAAGCATAGCCACCTGTAAAGTCAACTTAAAGAATATTTATTTAAAGATGCCGAAACTAAAACTCAACTGACTTTCTTTTGTGCCTAAGACAAACTTAGAATAGATTTTATGATACTTTTTTTCTAGAAATGCGCCCTTTCTCAAATATTGCCAAAAGGAATGGTTACTCATTCCACTGGTAATCTTTCATATTTGAGTACCAATTAATTCTTTCGCACACTGCAGACGGTGCCATCCATCATTAGAATAACAAGTTTTAAATCTTTCAAAAATTTCTTTGCTAAACAGTTTAACATCGACATCAAGAAATGAAAAAATTCAAATCATTTAAAAAAGTCCATCTTAAGCATTCGTTTAGAAGAAAAGAAGTCCGATAAGATTAAAACTCATCGATTTAAACAGCTGGTTTCGAATAAAAATTAATTCCCTTAAGCGTTAAAAACACTGTCGAAGAAGAGAGATAAATTTTCGGAGCTATTTACTCTTGTTTTGTGAAACCTGTTGTCGGAACGCGACTCCCACTTGACAGTGATAAATGATTGGTCGAGACAAGGAGGCGCTAAAGGCCAAAGAGTAATTCGAGACCCCTTCCAATTTTACAAATTACTCCGACGAAACTCATTAAATCATTGGACACACAATTTTTCTGTAGAAGGAGGGATCTTGTCTGGGACAATAAGATAAGGTTTTCAGCAAAAGCTTAGAATATTTTTTGCTTAAATCGCTAGAAAATTAATGAGTCTGACGAAAATGATTCATGGCAGCATTTCAGTTTTCACAGTGCATCTGCACATGTGCAGAAGAACGTTATACCTTTATACTTCAGATAGTATATATTCTTAGAGAAGATTTAAATTCGTAAAGTACTTCATCATACCTTTGATGGGAGGGAGTTCCACTTTTCTCCCACCAAGATTTATTTCGTTTTTATTCAAATTTCGCATTTACGTTTCAAAACTTTTATTTAGTCGATGAATCCAAATGATCAAACAATAAGAGAAATTTTCGGTTGTGATCTTAATTCAAAATGTGGCAACTATTATCAAACGTTTCTTCAATATAAAGGTATGGCGCAGCTTAGCCAAGAATGGAGCTTGTGCCTATAAAACACACACACATACACAAAGAATCAATGTAAATGTATAAGTTCATTTATTATAGCAATTTCGAAAACATTTTGTGGTACTATTAAAAGTATAACGTTTGCTCTAGAATGTTCTTATAATTTCTGTATTTTTCTAAATATAGAAGACTCTACTCATTTCATCTTGTGGATAAAAACAGATGTAGAGTTTAGCCCTTTGAATAAAGCCTCGAGTTGAAAATAGTGAGTGTTAACTTAGACTTTAACGCATGATTTATCTACGTTAACTTCTTCCACGCGACAACATTGATAGGATATTTTAAAATTTTAACTGTAAGTAACTAAATAATATCTAATATTAATTACATTACTTGTATTGCAATAGTCTTATCTTCAGAAGTCAAATATCGAAATTCCTTCTATTTGATATTTTTCACACAATATAAGGACATTCATTCTAGTGCATATAACATTCTTTCCTTAACGAATCACAAAATAATTCTCCTCACCAGTGAATCAGCATGACTAATTATAAAATGGTAATAAAATCATACACTAATTTTTAAAAGTATAAATGATGTAACGAATTATACTTTTTGCAGATAGTATGTGGCAATGGTTTAGCCCACTTGAGGATAAAGAAATCGCTACAAACAACTGAAGCAATTGGAGAACATCTCTCACATTGTTTAGTTTTTAGTTTAATTATATTAACGTGCCGTTTTAAAGCAAAACTAGGGCTATTTTGGGACGGACCTAGTAATTTTGAACAGTTGTCAGATGACGTGGACGACACCTAATCTGACACCCCCTCTCACACCACACCAGTGAATGGACGTTTGACCTTATGGATTTAACGTGCGACAGATTCTTTTACGCGGCGGTTCTTCAATGGAGTCGGGTTTCGAATCTGAAACCCAGCGGTTCACGAGCCAGAACTTTACAACCAGGCCACCACGGTCCTTCAGTTGCACTGAAGCATCTGTTTACGGTTATTGCCTTTCTAGAGTTAGCGAAGTGTTAACCATATCATATTTTAACCAAAACTTCTAAATTATTTATTGAGGATATGTTTCTACAAGAAATGTTTGTTTTTAATATAATGTATAATTTTTCAAGTCTTTTAAGTTCAGTGCACATTCATTTGCAAACGTAAATAGTTGTTAGGTTAAGATTGGAGCCTCATCAGATAGCTACATCACTTACAAATACCAATAAAAGTATTGCAGAAAAAAATTTACACTCTATATTTTAGTACATTTTGACCCCTTTCCCTAGATTCTAAAATTTATCTTTAATTACATTTTTTTGACACATTAAAGTTTTAAACAAAAACATTTCCTATTTCCACAGTCACAAATGAGTGAGTTACCAAAAATTTGATTTTCATTATTTTAGGCCAACCGACAACACCCTCGAAGAAGCGTTGTATGGGTCCTTTAAATGGCCAATAAAAAAATTAATGTCTTCTAAAACTAACATAATCCGTCAAAACTAGTTCGATTTTAATTGCAGACTTTTTTCAAATAAAATATTAATATAATGCGAATATTTCTCTAAATTTAACTATAATAAAACAGTGTCTATAAATTTAAATTTTGTAATTCTCACAACAGTACACCAAGTGACAGACAGAATGTAAACATAGAATATAAATCTTCACGCTTTATAAAGTATTTCTTCGACTGAAATAAATGTATTTATTTCTAACAGTTTAGAAATTATCTGTCAGATCATGATTAATGTAGATAATATGTAAACAACAAAATATAATTTATTATTACATATATGACATTTTAGATAATTTTCTTGCTTTATGTAAGAAAATAAAATGATTATTAGTTAGTGCAATAACCTTTTTTATAATTTTCTTTCATTTCACGCTCGTTAGCAAAAACTAACAAAATTTTATTTATTTATTTATGGAAATTGTCATGTGAGGAACAATCAAATATCTTCGATTTTACAAACAATGTATTTTTACTTAAGGTGCAAAATCAACAACAAAACAATGTATTAAAACTATTCAATTACGCAAGGGATTTTACTATATCCAGAAATGTATATTAAAAGAAACAAAACAAAATTGAAAAAAAAAGTTTAAAAAATCACTCTTACTGAACTTTTCAGAATAAAATACTCCGAATCAAAGTAAAATTTGAAAACTTTAAATTATTATTTTTTAAATAACGAAAATTTTAATTTTGAGAAAATTCTCAAAAGATGGCTCTCAGCAGTTAAAAGAAACTTCGAAACGAGAGGATTGTAGGAGAGGATTTTTATCAAGATGTTTGACGATAAAAAAAATAGTATTGGGAAAATTAAAAATATATTATGAATACCAAAAACATCATGAATGTTAAAATATAGTGCGCTATTTATTTTTATTTTTTTGCAAACATTCTGCTTTAATCGTTATTTTGTTCCATCCGAAAAAAGAGTCAATTAGTAAATTGTAAACACTTATGAAAATAAAAGATAATTTTTTAATTCGATGAATGCATTTAATTTCAATTTGATTGATCTTTTTTAAAAAAAGAGTTTCATATAAAACAAATTTTCTTTTAACAGTTTATAAATCAAAGCATTTATTTTTATTAATAGAAAAAAACTGAAATTAAATACAATAAGATAAGCATTAACTCTTTTAAATACAGCAAAAAAAATTGTTTCGAAGTTAAAAACTTTAAAAAATATCCTTTCTTGAATAATAAATAGAATCTTTGACATTTTAAGAAAGTAATTTTAAATAACTTCCTTTCTTTGCAAAAAGCAGTAAGAATTTTTTTAATTGCAATCAAACAATCATTTAACATTAACTGATTATACACGTAAAATAATATGTGTAAATTATTGTTCGGATAAAAATTATATATAAGTATTATTCATGTAAAACAGTGCACATTGACGATTACAAAAGCGTAACTTTTCCAAAAACAATTTTATGTTAACATGATTTAACAGTTTTATATATTTTGTGATTGATATCGATTTGTACAGCAAAAAAAGTTTATATCTTTTCATGAAAATTTGAAGAAAAGTAGTTGGCATTAGCATGTATTTGAAAGAAAAGAAAAAAAAAACCCAAATAGAGATAGGACAAAGATTGTTATTCTTCTTTTGCTAGAAAAAGAAAAAAATTTTTTTTCAAAGAATTACTTTTTTTCTCTCATTACCTCTGCAAAATACATAAAAAATATTTTGTATGTTACTATCTAAATCAAACCCAAAGTTAAGTCCCAACATTTCTTTTCTAATGAATTCTGGGACTAAGCGGATTCCTCTTATGCTAAGTGTGAATGTCGAATTACAGTTGTTTTCAAAACGAGACAAAAAATTTAAATTCCGAAAAAATTTCCCTTGAAATCGCTTTCTACGCATTTTCTAATGCTTTACATTTGTGTGGATTTAAGGGAGATGTTTTTGTTTTTCTTTAGCATCGAGTTTTCACGTTTTTCTCGAATTGAGAAGGTCATACATAACTAAACAGAGTAATTTTCTCACATGATTTCCTCTTTTCATCTGAATTGTAAATTATCTCATTTTGTTATCTTTGGTAGAAAAATTTCTTATCCTAAAAACTATTTGATACTAGCTATCTTTGGCGACCAGTTGGTCGGACAAGAATATTAATTTTGCTTTCTTTTGAAAGCTCAAATCACCGACAACAAATTTAACTTCCGAAAAAATTCCTCGTGAATTTGTTTTTCATAAACTTTGCTTTGCTTTACAGTTCTGGGATTTGGGTGAATGTTTCTATTTTTCCTTAGTATTTTTAGTTTTTATTTTATTCTCTAATTGAGGAGTTCATACGTAATTAAGAAGTGTAATATTCTCATGCGATTTCAATTTCCGATCTTTATTGTAAATCATCACATTTTGAGAGCTTTGAAGGAAAAACTTTTTACCTTGAAAAATATTTAGTACTAGCTACCTTTGAAGACCAGTTGGTTGTCAAGAATAAAAGTTGTGCTTATTTTCAATTAAATTTTTGAGGTATAATTTATATGTTAACAATTCTAAAAAGAAAATATTCTTTCTTCATATTATTACACATATTCAACCATATTATTTTCAAAGACTTGCACTTTTTTTCGCTGTGTGTATGAAGTGAAATATCATAATTTTTTTTAAGTGTATTTATCTAGTTTTTCTATTTTTCAGCGTTCTTAGTCGTAATATAAACTAGATAGATATTAAACAGAATAAATTTTTCTCAATTTTCAACCATAAAAGGAAGTTATCCAATTAATGATATTACACATACATGGAAAGTTTTTGTATAACAACATTTTCGGACTTATTAGGAAAAAGTACCAAAATTGTACTTAATTTATAATTAATACAAATTCAAATTATAATAATATCGCACAAACCTGCATACCTTCAAAATTATATTTGCTATAAATTAGGTTGCTTTATGTTAAATGATCTGTTGACCTATAAAGCAACAACATACACAAACATTCTACTTATCAGACAAAAGATATACATAAGCTGAAATAACTATAAAAATAGATAAGAATATAATATTGCATTATCTGTTTGTAACTCTCACTTGAAAGTTTAAAAAAGTACTGCCAGTTGTGAAGTCTAGCTTGTATATATCTGCACAAACTGAGAATCGAACAACAAAAATATTTTTTTCCTTTCGTACCATTGTAATAGCGACTCCTTAATCACATTCTTCTTAAATATTAGAAGAAAGGAATGAATAAGGTGAAAGTGTTAAAAAATAGTCAAAAGTATGATATTGTTTTCATTTGTTTGTAGCCTTCACTTGAAATGTGAAGAAAAAAAAAGTACTGCATATTGTAAATATGGCTTGTATATATCACCAACTCAGAATAAAACAACAACAAAAATTCCTTTGTACCGTACTAATATTTACTTGTTAATGATATTCACTTTAATTATTAGAAGAAAAAATGAACAGTGTGAAAAAACTAAAAAAATAGTTAAAAATAGGATATAGTTCCATTTGTTTCTAGCTTTCACTTAAATTTTTTTTAAAAAAAGTACGGCATATTGTATATATTACAAACCGAGAATAAAGCAACAAAAATATTTTTTTCTTTAGTACCATTCTAATAATTACTCCTCAATCACATTCTCCTTAATTATTAGAAGTCAAAAATGTATAGAGTGGAAGAATTAAAAAACAGTTAAAAACATTATATAGTTTCATTTGTTAATATTCGTTCTTTGAAATAAATAAAAAAAATAATAGAAAATAAATACAGCAGATTGCAAGTCTGGCTTGTATGTATCAGCACAAACTCAGACTTGAAACACAAACATTTCCCCCCCTTTCATACCATTCTAATAGTTACAGTTGAACGGTAACTGTTTTCAAAGTGATTCAGCGTTTCAATCACCGAAAAAATACATTTTACTTTCAGCAAACAAATACACACACAAAAAAAATCGCATTCCTTCTGAATTGTTTTCCGCAGTTCTTCATTTACTTTGCAACAACATCAGGCTTCTGGAAGAGAGTAAAACATTCCACCTCGAACAAAGATTGAAATAAATAATAAAAAGAAAAGAAAAAAAGTTGAAATAAAGCAGACAGGGGAAAGGATTTTGGGGAGTTTCGGGGTAAGATTGATGGAAGGCGTAGTATTGGGGTGGCCTCTTCTATAATCAATCAATACACCTTCCCCTAACTGCAGTTAGAGAGAAAGAACGTGGAATATCTTGCTCTGCACCTTAAGATTATTTTTTTCTCTTTCTTCTGCTGCTTCTTTTCCGTTTTTATCTTTGTGTGCGGCGGTAATGGTGGGGTAGGCAAAATATCCTTCTGGGAGCGATTTGCTTCACACTTCTGCTCATCTTTTTCCATGATGAGGGAACGAGATGGATTACGAGCCGCTCCAGAACGTTCCGGGGGTATGGCTTCTGGAACGTCTTTTGGTTTTGGGCGGAAGATAAGGAATGAGTGGGCAAGACATACGATGCTGAATACCTTGAAGCAATGATAGATTTTAAATGCGACGATTTAATGACAATGTAGCGGAATGATATAAATCTGATGTGGAATCAGTTGTTTTAAAGCAAGCACAAAAACTGGAATTCTTCTTCCTGGTATTTTTCAAAATAAAGCTGCCATTTGCAAAATATACCAGATATTCAAGCTTTTCAGATGGAATCATTAAAATTTCTAAAAAAACAACCAGAATTAATCTTTCCACAAACGAATTTCGAATTTTTTTTTAATTCTCATTGGTTTTTTAATATTTGTGCTTTGAATTTTCTTAAAGTCGGAAATATCATCTCCAAATTATATCTTTCTGCCAAGAAAAGTAATTAAAAAAATTAGACCATTACAATCCAAAATTCAAAACCATCGCCAACATACCTATCAACGGCCGATGGTGATGAATGTAGCAAAATATAATGAAGATTTTAGATATAAATTGGGAATATAAACTTTGAAATGGAAATTTTTAAAAAACAGCAACTAAGCACTGTAAATTTAATCAGAGGAAGTGAGATCCTCAAAACTTTCTCACATATTCTTTAATAAACTTATCACGCCAAAGAGGACCATTGGCCTACAATGATTGCAAAATATTTTTGGCATAATTTTAATAGTTTTATTCAATCTATAGAGTGTTTCTTGACAGGTTTCTTTCTTGATTTAATTTTAGCAGCCCGTTAATAGAATCCATAACTTTAAACAAGTTTTTCTTATCCGATTGAAACAGACTTGACACAATCTGCACTTGTAGTCATAAATTTCCATAAGAAATTTGATACCTGTAGGTCATTATTGCATCTTTGAACTACCCGAGTTCGACTTAGCCTGATAGGGCCAGGGAGAAACACTTTTCAGCCCCTCTCTGTCTTTTTTGTCTAGGAAAAGAAATTTTATTTTAAATGATTTATTATTTTCTTTTTAATAACTAATTAAGGATACATCTTAAAACGGTCAAAAATAGGATACAAAATAATTTTCTTTTAAATTTTAGAGAAAAAAAATATTTCGCATTTCGCTTGATATAAAAATACAGGCTTTTGACTGGTCAAATTTGTCCATCGTGATTGCGAAAATTTAGCTGAATTCCACCCTAGAAAGCCATGGATTTACGAAATATAGATTTTTTTGGGTTCATACTATGGATTAATGAAGAAACTAACATAAAATTGACGGATTTTACATTATTCTGATATTTTGTTTTAAAAAAGTTAATTTAAGAAGGAAAAGTTAAAAAATTTCTATAGGATGTGGGGCCTGGTGCAACTACCCGTACGTCCCTCCCCCTTAGTTAGGCTCGGTGCCTACATGTTTATTTAAGTACAAACCAACAGGCAGTCAATCTCTTGTTGGATTGATTCAAATTTTGATAAATGCCAATGCTATAGATGTGAAATATATGTACCGAATTTTTATTTAACAAATTTTCTTCGTTTTGCAATTAATGTGTTAACTTCTACTCAAATAAACTTCCTATAGAACGCATGGGAAAAAAATCTTTTGGAAACTGCCCATCTTCAGGCCCGAGAAAATTGTTTTGAGCTTGACGGATGATAAGTCTTAAAGTGTATGTACATACTAGAAGTTTTTTTTAAATTTTAACTTTAAAAATCCAGTTTTTTTACAGTAAGCCATTCATATACGTTCAACCTCATTTCAGTAGCAAAAACAATATTATACCAATTTTTAAACAATTAATTAATATTTAATAAGATAATTAGCATATTTTTCAAACATATTTTAAATTCTAATTTGTTTAGACACGCAATTCAAGTTGCAAATGATGCGTAATATTAGTTTTCATGTTGTCTGCCTCCATCAAGTTACAAAAATTTATAGTTTTTTTTTTTTTTCAAAACGATTTTTTTTTATCAACGATGAATAGAAAAAGCGGGATTTTTTCACAAATTTTAAATTTAAACAGCTATTAAAAACTTATTTTTATAAATATATCTTTGATTGAAGCACAAAACATCCGCTGTTTCACACAAATTATTTTGAAATATAAATAATTGCATTAGACTAATTTCTCGTTGAGTTATGACTGTTTGAATGAAACAGCTTAATGGAAAAATATCATTCTTCATAAAATGAGTTTAACAAAACCCGAAACTAGAGTTTTTAGAGTAAGTAGCTCAAGAAAAATCCTTATACACCGCGAAATATTTTGAATACTGTCAACATCTTGGTATCGTTGAAAACTAAAGGATCAGAGAACATTTTGAAGCAATAAAAAATTTGATATTTTGAACGATTTTCAAAGTTTTAAAGGTATACGTACATCTTACCACCAAATACGTTTAGATTTCTATCAAGTGTAGAGGAAAATCCATCGAAACGAAATTTGCCCGATTAGACATTCAAGTAAGTACAAGGAAACTCGATAACCTAAGAGGCATACATCTAGATAGATAAAATTTGATACACAGGTCTATTCTTTAAAATAGAGATACTTTTCAAATTTTGAACTAAATTTATTAAAAGGTTGACCATCCATCGATCTGTACTTTCGCATGTATATAAAAGCATTAAATTTTATGCTTTTACACCAAATTTGTAGGTCTATATCAAGTTTAGAGAGAAATCCATCGACAAGAAATCAGCCTGATTAGTTATTCAAGTAAATACAAAGGAACTCGATAAACATGAAATGCATATATCTAGATAGATAAAATTTGATACACAGATTTATTCTTTATAATACAGATACTTTTCAAATTTTGAGCTAAATCCTTTAAAAGGTTGACCTTCCATCGGTCTGTACTTTCACATGAATGTGAAAGTATTACATCATAATCGCAATGACTTAGATTAATGAAATTTAGTATGCCACTGTAGTTTCGTGTCTAATTTTAGTATTAATCGGCAGACAAAAAGGCGTCGAATTCAGAAAACATGTTAGATGCCAGAAACCTGTATTATGTAAATATCAGCATATCTGTAGTTTGTAACTGCCGTTGGCGAACACCGTAAAGATATTCGCGGTCTTATCCAGCGTCCACAATTTTTACGCAGAGAATGGTAAATAAGAACTTTATTGGTGAGTAAGCGAAAAGGGGAAAGAAAATAGTTCGGGATCTAGATCTGATTTCTCCTGGTTTATCGGAGCTTAGAGAAAAAGGTTTTCCTGTATTTTCTATTCTAATGCGAAATCAGATGCTGAAACGCGCCCGCCTGATGACAATGATAAACGATTGGTCGAAACAAGGTGGCGCTAAAGGCAGAAGACTAATTCGAAATCCAGTCCAATTTTACAGATTATTCCACCGAAATTCATTAAATCATTGGGCGAGTATCTTGAGGAAGAATGATCATCTGGAGCAATAAAAAAGGATCTCCAGTTAAAGTATTTAGGGTTTTTATTTTTATTTTTTTATGCAAGAGCCACTGTATTGACCATGCCGTTCCAAACCCGGGTTAAAATCATTTCAATGTAAAATAATCAAAAAAATAATCAATGTAAAATAATCGGACATTTTACTAGATTACTTGATAATTTGATAAGTAGATAAAATTTTATAGACTTTAAAAATACAAAAATTTGATCTGTTGAGATCTTACCAAATAAAGATAACAAAGGGTAAACCTTTGAAAAATTGCAAAAACTGAATATTGAAATTTGGGCACTCTGATAGTATATGTTGGACACCCATTTGACAGTCACAATGAGAACATAATGATGTTTTTTTGCCAAACAACAAGTGATGATGGGGGAATCTAGAATGCCCAAAGAGTAAACGAATTAACTGTGTCTGCTTTTCAATTCATTAATGAAGATCACAATTCCACATGAAATCCACAGCATGTAGTTTATTGTTAGCTTCAAAATCCTACTGAGCCTGGCATATTCCAGATTCAGGAAAGAATGTGGATTGAAAATCAAGAAAATTAAAGAATCTGAGCATACCCAAGCATTGGAAAACTTCAGTTCCAGAAGTTTATATAAGTTTGAGCAATTTTTCCTATAGCGACACAATTATATGATTGTTTTGTCTCTTCATATTAAGAAAAATTATTTCCTATATAGACAAGACTACTCATATAACTTTCATACTTTTTATTTTAAAGCCAGTAAAAAAACACTGTAACTGCATTATTTACTCTGTTTAAGGAACTTTTCGTCTAAGAGGATATTTTCTGAAAGATATAAAATAAACGTGTGAATAACATTTTTAATTATATACAGTACATGATCACAGAATGACAAGCTAGTGTGAAAATTTAGTAATGAAAAGATTCATTATAAAAGAATTGAAAATTATTATATAATTTGAAGAACGATTGGAAAAAATAACTAATGAGGCTTTGCAAATATCCAATTAAATAAAATCAGTTAATTCAAGGAAAAGCTGTTTTATTTTTTAAACATTCAATTTCAATTTAAGATGTCTCAGTCTTAGCCGTTATTTTAAAGCTATTTTAGAATGCGTTTTAAAACTTTCATTTCTGAAGTTCGAAAACTGAAAAAGTACTAATTTTACCCATATTTTCGAACTGTTCTTCGATTATTTTCTACGGAAAGAAAAATGTTCTTGGAAAATTACCGAAAATTCAATCGTTTATATAAAAGGACGCTACATGGCACCACACAGCAGGATTTCATTTACTATGAAGCAACTACAGTGCATGAATGTTATGTATTCAAGCAATTTATTACAATGAATACTTGCCTAAGTTCTAATGCAAAATTATTAGAAAATAGCATTAAAGAAATTTATATTTTTCATCCAATTTTTCCTTCAAAAAATCATTTTAGTATTTTTATAAACCGAAACTCGCGCGCTATACCAAATAGAGAAATTTATTAATACTTGCACTGTTAAGTTTAATTAAGAATTCTTACTGAATAAATTAAGACAACCGGCCAAAGTTGATATTAAGAGAAAATGTACGTTAAAAGTGGTTAATTAAGTTATAAATGGCCTAAACATTCTCCCCTGCAACATTTATATGCGTGAAACACTGTTTTGCAAAACATCAAACATATATTGTTGTTCCAAACTTTTGTCATTTGCCTTTTATGGAAGGCTTTAAGTGCAAATAATCATCTTAAATAATAATTTTATAGATATATAATGTTAAGTAAATATAATATTATAGACATAATACTAAGCAAATGTAACGGTAGAAGTTTTCATTTAAACTTTGAATTTAACGTATCGATTTGTTTACAACGTACTTTTGGCATGTAAAAATTCTAATTTTATTTATTTAGAAAAAATACTAGCAATGTTATAATTTTTTAAATACATATTTGTCGAAAATACTAGACGATGCTTTGAATTTTGATATTCAAATTTTAAAACCGTCTTATTTGAAATTTTCTCACTCAAAATAGATCCATAAGATAGGATGATTTCTATTAATAATAATGATTAATGTGTGTATACGTGTGTGCTTGTACTTTGGCGCTGAACAAGATAGACCGACAGATCTAGAGATGCTAAATTTAATCGAGATATACTTTGGAGTTTTGGCATGTGTACTTTGATACGATTTCTTTTCAAATTTTAATTAAATAGAAGCATTTCGGCAATAACTACTGATTATGTTATAACAGAAAATTTCTCTCATACAAATTTTTAATTAAAAATTTATATTTTCAAGCAAATTTTAGTAATTTTTTTAAATATAATTTTGCATAACTCTCAGTATTCTATTTCATTTTGAGTCAAATATGAAGCCGTTTCCATTATTCCGTCTATATTTTGGATGATTTTTTTCCATTATTGAATTCTAAAGAACTTAAATGCATATCTCATGCAAATTACCCTGTATAATTTAAATGAGGTATTATAATATTGTGTATAATTTACATTATGAATAAAAAATATCATAGCACTGCGAAAAATAGAAGATAATTATATAGATAGTTATGTTTTTAATAACATTGTGATAATATGGAACTATTAACTCCATGTTTCATATACATGATAAACTGCATACAACTTTTAAAATAACATAGCTTTAATATGTATAGCAATTTAATGCTTAAAAACTTTCTTGGCGTCCAAACTCTGTCTTAAACTTGAGTCGATTGTTCTATTATATATTACAACTAATATATACCACATGTTAATGTATTAATCAAAGAAATTATGAATAATTGCCAAATTCACCTTTATATTCAGTATTATCTAAGAGGATAAACAATATTCTTTATATAGAAGAAATGAAAAAGATATGAACTAATATATGGCGCTAGTCATGAACCATTACTATGCATAAGAGTTAATTGAAAGTAATCAATATCAATATTCCCTGTGTATCACCTGGTCGCTTAAGATTGGTAGTTACTAATAACTTTATCAACAGTAACTAGAAACAAATATTAAAATGAGTATTGTAAAAAATTTCGCTTCATTTTTAATTAATTAAAAATTTAAGCGAAATTTCAAAAAAATCTTATTAGACTACAATTGTCCTATAACTATATATGCCCGATTTGTTCTGATATACATAACTAATATCATATTTCCATTTATTATTAATAGAATTTATTAATTATTGGCACATTCAAGTTTGAACATAATATTATCCAACCAGATACGCGGTTTTTATAATAGAAATGAAAGAGATATGAACATGTCAATTATTTTAGAAGTGTTTATATTTTATCGTTCATTGTATTTTTATAGATTTATTTATTTTATAAATAGGCCCATAGTAATATGTGCATCAACGTGCTTGCGGACTCTCATCCTAGATTCCTAGTTTGCTTAGAAATCCGTCATTAATCCAACTTAGGCCACCAAAAGGCAATAAAAAGAACACAGTTTTACATCAACACAAAAAACAAAATATACACTGAATGTTTTCTCTCAAAGAGTGAAACAAAACAATTATTTCAGAAAATAATGTAATTATGACAGCTTTTATTAAATAAAAACTAATAAGAAATGAAAAATGACTTAATGCTTTTATCAACAAATCAAATTAATGAAATTTATCTCTTAATGCTTAAAATAAATTTTTTTAAAGAGAAAATAAATGCCTCGAGATTTAACTTACAACTCTATCATTTATTCCCCATTAAGATCAAAATAAGTATTTAAAAAAAATTGGAAATTTAATTAAAGCACTCATTGCAAAAAGTTGTGTTCATCATTAAATATATATTTAAAAGTATTAAAATCTTAAAATTCTTTTATGCGAACAATAGGCATTATCACACTAGATAAGATAAAGATGTTCTTTTTAAATAATCCAATGGTTATTATCTTTCACTTTAATTCATCCTATTGTTCGGGTATTCATAGCACAACCTTTAACTCCCAATTCAGGAGGCATCATTTCAAAAAAGCAAAAATAATGATTGCTGCTCCTTAATTAGATTTCCATTTTACTCGAAAGGGGGGTTTAATCTGCAATTCGCGACAGTAAATTAAGAACGAGACTTTTAAAAGGAAAGAGCGGGAGAAGGAATGAAAAAGAGACTCGCAGCAGTCATTTTCGAAAAAGAAAGTGCAACAGGTAAAAGACATTCATTGCATTTCAGACTAATTAAAAATAGAAATAATGCAAAGGAGAGTTTGATTCCAGAAGTACATTATCTTCTCTTGCAATCCAATTTAGACGTCGCAGGGGCGTGAGACAGGGGGTGAGAGAGAGAGAGAATTTTGCCTGGAGGCAATTAAAACGCAACATTCTCGTCGTAAAATTATTGGACGTCAAAGATCTCGGGAGGTACTGCTTATAATTTCATTTTGGGACTTAATACGTTTCGTGGCGGAAATGGCCAATGCGTTAATTGAATTGGAAATTACGAGGAGGTGGGTTGCAACATTTGGCTTCGACTTGTCGAATGAGGAACACTCTTGAGTCGCATCAATCTCTAAGGGGCAAATTATGAGACACTCGAGTAATCCCCTGTTTTAGCCTTGAGAAACAATTTTTGAGGCGAGATTAAATCCATTAGATGTTTCGGTGAAGTGGGTAATCGTTATTTCAGTCGATTTGCAATTCTTATTTTCTCGTATACATAGGATAGAGAAAGCATAAAATTCGAACTTGAGATTTTGATGAATCTCCATGTTTTAGATTTGACTGAGTTCAAAAACCCTATTTTTGGGAAATGTCTTTCTGTTTCTATTTTTATAACAAAGATAACTCAAAAACTCTTCCTCGAGTAAGAAGGTAGAAATTTAGTTTATAGTCTTTGCACCAAAGTTGTTGCTTCAATTTTTATTTTAGGCTTCCCTGAGTTAAAAATTCCTATTTTGGGGAAATGCCCATGTGTCTATCTGTCTGCCTGTGACAAAGATAAATCAAAAATTCTTCTTTGAGTAAGACGGTAGAAATATATTACACTGTCTTTGCACCAAAGTTGTAAATGCAATTTTTATTTCAGACCAACCAGAGTTCAAAACTCCCATTTTTAGGAAATGTCTATCTGTCTGTTACAAAAATAAATCAAAACTCTTCTTTGAGTGAGAGGGTATAAATTTAGTTTACTGTCTTTGCATCAAAGTCGTAGATTCTATTTTTTCGAAGAGGTAGTATAGAGAAAGTATAAAGTCCGTCAAAAAATTCTGACTCAATATTTTGGCGATTCTCAGTGCTTTAGATCTTTCCAAATTCGAAAAGCTCATTTTTTGGAAATAACTGTCTGTCTATTTGTCTGCTACAAAAATAACTCAAAAGCTCCTTTAGTAGCTAAAATTGAGTGTACTATGAACAAATGTATAAATAATACTTGAATATTTTTATTTAATTAATAAGGGTCGATTTTATTAGTTAATTATTTAGTCAAAAGAATGAATAATTTAAAAAATATTTTCAAGTTGCTGCGCTTTTTTTCTTAGATTTTGTAAAATTTAGCGTACTGTCTTCACATCAAATTTGTAGATTTCTATCAAATTTTGATCAAAGTCTGTTTATATTTAGTCTGATCGGTTCTACGAATAAATGTTAACACAATAACTACAAAACGAAGAGAGTTAGATAAAATTCGATACCCAGATTTAACATCCGTAGAGTAGAAATCTATCAAATTTTAAGCAAAATCCAACCATGAGTTGATAATCAGTCAATCTGTACTTTCTAAAACAGGTAAATAAAATAACTCAAAACAAAATTTAAATATATCAAATTTGGCATGGAATTTAGTAACTACAAGTACAGTTTTGTATCCAATCTTTGTTCCAATGGGTTGAAAAAAAAACGTGTTAAAAGCGCAAATTCAGCTTCTGATTGACTTCGATCATTTTATGCTTACAAAAATAATTAAACGTCATAGTTTAAAAACACGACTTGCATTTATTAATTTTTGTGTTGGATTTTGTGAATATAAGATCACTTCTGTGTCAGATATTTATTTCAATCTGTTGAGAAAGCTGTGTATAAAGCAGAAATCCAATTTTTGTATACTATTAACGTCATGCCAGAGTTTAATCGCCAAAAATCTTGCCAAGGATGACGCGGTAGATTCAATATAAATGATAAATTTACGCCAAAAGCTAATTTTTGCTAACTATTATATACTAAGGCCACTCAAGGCGTTCACTAGCATGATGAATCAAATATCAATATTTTTTACTATGCATTGCTCAAAGTAAATTAAAAAAATTATTAAAAATAGAAAAAAAGCCTCAGCTAAATTAAATTGTAATTTATCATTAATATAATCAAGTATTTCTTTTTAATTCTATAACATTCAAATAATTAAATGTGCGCCATTTCGCAGTTAATTATAATCATTTCACTTCATTTACTTTAAGACGCAAACTATAAAAAAAACAGCTCCCTATATAATTTAAAAACATTTATTTGAAATAGAAAAGTTTGGTATAAATAACAAAAGACAAATCCTCAAGTACTAGCCTTTAAAACACAAGAAAGAAACATGATTAGAAAATCTAGAAACTTAAATGACTCTTTTTATCGTCTACCGCTTTATGTCATTAATTGCAAACTTAATCTTATGATTTTAACTCGTAAAAAAATTCAAAAAAGAATTAGTTTTCCAACGCATAAAATGCATCTATTGATAATTGTAAGAATTCTAGTTTAATGTAGTTTTGCTTCTTTCCTTTGTTTATTCATGAGACGCTGAATTTCAGACGTTTGCATTTTAAATAAAAATATTGACACCAATATTCAAGTGTGTGTCTTACAAGTACTCTTTTATCTAACATTTTTGTTTACTTTAAGATGGTTTTATGTTCCAAAATCATTTAAACAGAAATATTTTTAATGATATTCAAAAGAGTAAATTCTCCTTCATATCATCTTACATATGTAACCAATGAGTATATATTTATATATACTTATATATTTTGTTTATGGAAATTTTATGCATGATACGACATACTTATATTTTTATCAATTCTTTTATTCAAAATTCCCAGTGCTTATTTGTATTAAATTACATTCATTGTAAAGATAGAAACATTCTTATTTCGCACAGTATTCTGCTGTTTCATTTGAGATGTTTAATTAAATTTTGAATCTTTTTCTTAAAATAATAAATAATTTAAATTAGAATTTAGCTCTCAATGCTTCTGAAAATCGTTTGGGGCAGCAATACAACATTTTTCAAAAAAATCATGCAATGTCTAACAGAATATTATAATTGTTTGGTGCATTTTTCTTGATAGTGAAAAGTAAACATTGAAACAATAAAATTTTAAGTACATAAGATTTTAGATGAAATTATTTCTAACATTATTAATTTTATATTTGTCTCTAAAAGTTGACTTTATTTACTTATATTCTTTAACTTTTACTTCCTTGCATTTGATATTTATACCGTCTAGCCGTCTGCAATCTTTGTTATTATCTCAGTTTTTGTTATAAGTATTCGAATTTTTCTAGCAGATAAATAATAAGAAAGCTTTCAGTAAATACAATTAATTAAAGTAATTAATTATTTTAATAATCACATCGAGTGTTTATAGATATATCATGAACAAGGAAATATATACAAAACTGAAATATCAACTTGACCGTTACCAATAGAAATATAAAAACTACTCGATTAGTTTTTATTAAGTATTATTTATGCATAAAGAGGATTTTAGTAAAAGTTTCGTTTTAATTAATTCATTTTTTGAGTATAAAAAAACTAACTAAAAAGCTAAACATCTTTGGAAACTGCATAATTGCGCTGCAAGTGATAACATGGTGTCTAGCCTGTTTTGCAAATGCATATTAAAAAAACAAAGAATAGATAAAGAGAAATATTTAAATAATATTTGTTTCATCATCGTATAGAAAAACGAGTTGTATTTCAAGTTACTTTAAAATTAACTACTCGCCTTTAATGGTATATGGAAATTGAAATTAATTACTTAAAATATCTGCTTTTATAAATATCTGCTTAAAATATCTGCTTTTGTAAGAAACACATATTTAAGTTGCCATCCACTAAATTCAACCTCTAGTTTTACCATATTTTGAAAATTCTTACTAATGTGGGTACACAAAAAAGGTGGGGTCAGACTTCTACTATCGATGGTGGAACATACTTCCTTAGGGAAAGGTTGTATCATGATTATAGCTCTTTGGATTCAACTACGGTTTTCATAAATGTTGTTGTCAAATTTTGTGCCTTCCAGTGGATCAGTGTAGCCAGTTTGTGACTGTAATTCTTAATGAATGAAGAAAAAAAATGCTTTTAAAATAAATTATGTTTTTAAAAATCATTTGGATCATTCTACAATTTTTCGAGATAACTTTTTTGGCTAAACATATCGTCTCGCTTTCATTAAAAATAAAATTAAAACAGTATTGTGATTTCTTTGTGGGTTAATAGAAAATGTATTTTTATTTTTCAAGTATGAAACACTTGCATTAAAGTAATTTTCAACAGTTAATTTCATGTGCCATAGCACGAATCTTTGTTACAAATATTTTTATGCATTTTATATTTTTTTTAATTTTTAAATTTCGCACAAATACTGTAGCGTAAAATAATGTTTTACTCACATTTTTATCATAATTATTTAAATACGTCATTTTTCATTACTGAAAGCATAAAAACTATTTCATTCCACTAACTGATATATCAATAAATGAAATGCAAATCTGACTTTTTAATACACTATATCATAAAAATTGACAAAATATTGAAACAATATTTTAACTATTAAATCCAGAGTAAAATTAACAACTAAACGAATTGCATTCCTAGCAAAAATTGGAAGCAACCGCCATATATACTGTTGAAGTAAAACCTGGTAAAGCAACTCAAGTAACACGATAAAATCTGCATCTGAAGATGTGTGATTTGAATATGAGAAACTATGTGACGGAGATGTACATGAGTACATTTTAAGAGATTAACGCGTTGGAGCGTAAAATATGAACATTATGAAGGAAAAGGTTTGTGTGGCATGAGACTGGTGAAAAGGAAGATGGGAGGTGACGGGACGAGAAAGAAATTTCACCGAAACTGGATGTGATAAACAGGAATCATAATGTTTCAACGCGATTAATGGGAATCGTGTTTCAATGTGATCAACAGGAATGAGGAAATTTTATGTAATAAAAAAATAAGTTAACCAATATATATCGAAATTCAAAAAAGAAAAAAGGAACGAAAAAGAAAAAAAAAAGAAAACACGGTCGCAGATTGGAAATTGGTCTAAAATATCTTACTTTCAGAAATCTTCTTTTCCCTGCTTTGATATATATTAGCAATTATTAAAAAAACTTTTAGTCAATTTTTTATTGGAACTAGCAGATTTGTAAGAAATAATAACAGTGTTTAAATCCAAAACTGTTAGAATCTTGAATAAAATTTTTCTTTTAAATCTCTTATGTGTTATATTTCTGTTACATATTGTATTTTGTAATGTATTTAATTCTTATTATATAAAAATATTTTAGTCATCTTATAGTTTATTATCTGGATGACCGTAAAATCTAGCAACATTTTAAAAAATAGAGCAATCATAGCTATCTGCAATATCTATCACATTGTTTTAGGATTTATTGCAACAATAAATTGTTGGGGCACAATATGTAAGTATGTGAGTATCTATTTGAAACAATTTCATAAAAAAATAAAGAGGAAAAAATAATACCACATTTTCTAGTGTGCTATATATTGCTTGAATTTGTTTGAATAACTCGCAAAATAATAATTATAATACAGTCAGAAACTAAAATACGTTATTTTTAAAAAGTACAAAAACGTGAATAGAATCTTTATTCATTTACCTTTAACAATGGAAGAAAGTATGTTGTTGAATATGTAAGAGAAGAGTGAAAAAACATTTCACTGCAACAATAGAAAGAATAGCATGGAAATAAGTTATAAAAACATTTTTTAATATAGGTGTCAGAAAAAAAAATTAAATGGCATTATTTAAATTACTTTTTAATTTTAAAATCAATTAAAAGGATCTTTATGCTATAGTAATTTTAGTTATCACGACAGAACTTAAAATTCTCAATTAATCTTAGATCATTTCAAATTCTCGTTAGTTTTTTTATTGCTTTGAAGAACATTAAATCTTTTAAAAAATTGTTTCAAAAACATTAAAGCTTTTTTTTAAAAAATTTCCAAAGAACATTGAGGCTTTTAAAAAATTGTTCCTAAGAACATTAAATTTTTTTTTCAAATATTGGTCAAATTTGGAAGCTTCTGGTCAGAGAAAATTCTTCAAAACCCCAGAATAGACAATTTTCTTTATCATTAGATAAGATTGAATGCTTTTTTTAAACTAATTTTAAGAATATAATTGAAGAACATAAGATTTTGCACTGCTTTACGATTATAATTACAATTTGTGCTCGTACAAAGCTTCAGTTTCTTCGAAAATCTTTGAAATAGCCCAGTTTTTCCCTTTTTATACAAAATTTAATTCACATATTCCTTCAAAATTTCAATATTTAAAAAAATTGGCAGGAGATATCAGTGGATGATAAAAGAGTTTTTGCTTCGAATTTAATTCTACACATCAACACATAATTTAATCACGGTTCTATTGGTGTTGAAAATGTGAAAGGGAATGTGTACGGAAATCCATATCTATTACAAAACTCATAATTCTGTAACAGTTGCAAAATATAACTTTTAAACTTTAAAACTAATCTTCCAGATTCAAATCTTCTTGTTTATTTACAGTTTATAAATATTCAAAAAAAAACATCTCTATGTAATTTATACAGTACTGCATTTTTTAAACCCTAAATGAAACTCAAAAACATCAAATTCTTTATGTCAAAAAATAAAAATAAACAGCATGATTCTCGGATATATTTTTCTTTATGTGTTTGTATCAAATGTTTATGGAAGTTAGAAGCTCTCTTCTTCCTAAAAATCTCGTTTTGTCACCCAAAGTTGTTTTTTTTTCTCAATAACAACAACAAAAAGCAGCCAGAGCTCCCATAAAGCCAAAGTTGGCGGCCGCCCAAGTGCCAAGTGAGCCAAGAAGCAACCTGTAATGCGATTTTCTTTGAAATGACAAACGGCGCGGAATGTCGCGACACATCGTTGTTGTTGCCAGATTCGGAGGAGAAGCGAAAAGACAGGAAAACGATGTTATTTCAAGTTTTCCATTTTCGATGGACGCCTCTAATGGAGATTAATTCAGTGGCGAGTGCGCAAATTGCGCTCAGCGGCGGCAGACTGTCGACACACATTCATTTGAGGGGAGGGAGAGCAATCCTTTAACGGAACCATGAGGGGGGATTGTAAAAGAAGTCGTCCCCTTAAAATACGAGAAGACTAACAGTGTATTTAGACAAAATAAGAAAATTGATGACGCTTTAAATCAAAATAGAATTTCAGACATCGACCCACAAGATGGAAATGGTAATAAAAGTAGGCACAAAGAAATACAAGAACTGTATTTATGAGAGAAGTTGCATTTGAAATCCTAATGATATAGCTGTGTGTGGGTATTTGTTTCCACTGAAAATTATTTTTCCAATACAGTTGTTGAACTTCAAGGTCGGTGGAATAAATGAATGTTTAGTTTTAAAGAATTTTCAACGGACATTATTCATAATCATTGTTTGTAAAAAAAATCATTTGCGTGTGTCTGAGGTGCCCACGCTACTTATTCTATAGCCATAAAGTTGGATATACGGATAGAAGCAATAATGTGACTTTTATTCCTATATTTTTAAATTCAAGATCAACTTTTTATTTCATATTTTCTATTTGTTTGAATGATTACTCGTATACATTAGCTCGTTGAATCGTTTATAATCATAGTAGTCGAAGAAATTCAGTTCACTATCAATTTATTTTATACCTCTGATTTTATTCGACGAATTTGTGAGATTTTTTAAAAGAATTCATTTTCAATATTTGATAAATTTTAAGCTTAAAGCTAAATTCCCGCTTCCAGCGTCTAATTTTGGTGCCGCTTTCAAATTTGTTTCTCATTAAACGAATATTTTATTTTAAGTTTAAAACAAAAAAAAAGCTTAAACTAACATTTCATTTCATTTTAATTAATCGATAAATTTTTTTAGATCAGAGTTTATTATTAATAATAATTTATTTTGCTAAAACTCAACAGAAAACATTAAAATTTTAATTCTTTGACTATACAGCGAGGAAAAAAATAACCACGAAAATTTTTACATTATTTAAATTCTGATTATATTGTTTGTTGCAAAGATTCCATTTTTTTCCATATTTCTTGATTTTTAGTTATTTGTGTAGATTTTTTAGTACCTTAGTTCACTAAGCAAAACCATAGTTAGAGAAAAAAAAACAATTCAATATATTATTTTTTACACTTTTTTATAGCTTTATTTTATGTTTATTTGTTCTAAGTACAACCGGCATTCGAGATTGTAAACAACTCACGAATCTCGGTTTTCTGATATTATATATATATATATATATATATATATATATATACTAGTAAGTAAACCACTGGATTTTTATGGGGTTATTTGAAGTCAAAGGTCTGGGCCAACAGTCTTAAAGGCAAGCGTCCATAGAAGAGGAAATTCAAAGTTATATCAATGAAAAGCAGCCATATTTATGAAAAATAGTCTTAGAAAATTTTGATAAAAAGTTACATATGTATCAGGGAAGCTCTGTTATTTCATACATAATCCTATATTGTGTACTTTTCAATTCAATAAAAATATAGCAACTTAAAGAAAAGAATATTTTTAAAAATCCAAATCTTGCATTAGCAAGTTATTCTATTGCGTAACGTATCCTTTTCACCAACCCAAAACTATCAGCAGTCATATTTTATATTATATATATATATATATATATATATATATATATATATATATATATATATTAATTAACAAAATAAGACAACCGAATCAAAATAATCAATAGAAAAAATAGTCAATAGAAAAGGAATCCGGCCTGAAAACTTCGTCAGGAGCCACTTTCAAGCAAGGATTCCTAATAAGGGATTTTTTCTGTGAGGCATCGATGGACAATGGTCAAAAGTATTGACACCTCGTGGCCCGAAAATCCCCCGAAAATGAAGGCAAAAGAGACATACCAATTTTAACAGCAAAAGACAAAAACAAAGCAAAACATTAAAAACATCAACAAATGAAACAAATATATATATAAAAAGTAAAACTACATAAGAAAAATCGCAATACAAAATCTAAATACAATGATTGATTTAAAAACATTTTAATTCTTAAAACTTGTTTAATCAGTAATGATTTTTAGTTTCGATTCCGGTTTTGGTTTCGTTTCCGTAGTTACTTCTGTTTCTGTTTCGTTCAAATAATTCTTTGAATATAGTATTGTGGATTTGTTTCATTAATTGGTTCTTATTCATTTACCTTTCATTTTGTGAACTTTTAGCGTGTAATTCTGAATTGAGTTTTAATTTCGATTTCGACCTATTTGGTTTCGTTTTAATTTTGTTGATCAAGAAATGTGTTTTGATTGTTTTAATAATTTTATGATTGTATATTATATATATATATAT